>JANJGK010008101.1:5000-28101 GCA_039081455.1 Macrobrachium rosenbergii
TTCTCCCACAGTATTATTTGATATATTTTGTGAATTTTTCATTTATGCACTCATTTTTTTTTACTTCTTTGTTTTTCCAGGCCTGGGTGAAGTCTAGACTGGAAAGTTTAGGTCTTAGCCAAGCAGTTTACACAAACGCCAAGAAATCTGATGGTACCTGGAAGTGGGTTGAAGACAAGACTGAAGTGGACACAAAATTATTGTGAGTATTACACAGCAGGTATTACCAAACTGTGCCTTTATAACGAAAAGCTGTTGTGAGTGTGACGTAGCAGGTATTACCAAACTGTACCTTTTATAACACAAAGCTGTTGTGAGTGTGACGTAGCAGGTATTACAAAACTGTACCTTTTATAACACAAAGCTGTTGTAAGTATTACGTAGCGGGTATTACCAAACTGTACCTTTTATAACACAAAGCTGTTGTGAGTATTACGTAGCAGGTATTACCAAACTGCAACCTTTTATAACACAAAGCTGTTGTAAGTATTACGTAGCGGGTATTATCAAACTGTGCCTTTTATAACACAAAGCTGTTGTGAGTGTGACGTAGCAGGTATTACCAAACTGCAACCTTTTATAACACAAAGCTGTTGTGGTTATGATGTGGCACTTGTTTCTACAATGACTTTATAATCACATGTTATTGAGGCCAAAACATCATACCTTGATGCAATACACACAGAAAACTATAATCTTTCCAGTTTCCAGTGAGGTGTCATACAATCATTTCTCACCAAGTCTTCTCTACCAGTGATTGTTAAAATGTAGGTTATTTTTCTCATGCAGTCTCACTGTGAATACAATATCTTTGCCATGTCATCATTAGATGATAATGAAATTTGTGTATTTTTATTACTGAGTCTAAGCCATGTGACATATGATAGGTTATTCTTGTATCTCATTAATCTAATTCATCACTTTGATTGATAAGCTTGTTTCTGTTACTCAAGGAGAATAAAAATTTTCAGGTAACATATTTGTATGTTTGCAGTGTGTATGTTCGTATATCCTAAGACAATTTTATGCCTAATTTCTCAGTGTACTGTATACACTAGAAGACTTGACCCCATAGCGGGGTAGGGCCACCAGTGCACCTCACGCCGTGCACTGTAGGCACTGCTTAAGGTTCTTTGCAGCGTCCCTTCGGCCCCTACCTGCAACCCCTTTCATTC
This sequence comes from Macrobrachium rosenbergii, assembly GCA_039081455.1. Taxonomy (NCBI): domain Eukaryota; kingdom Metazoa; phylum Arthropoda; class Malacostraca; order Decapoda; family Palaemonidae; genus Macrobrachium; species Macrobrachium rosenbergii. The sequence continues at coordinate 6,176 of JANJGK010008101.1, forward strand.
CTTTTACTGTACCTCCTCCATATCTTTCTTCCATCGTACTTTCTACCCTCTCCTAGCATTTGTTTTCACGGTGTATCTGAGGGGTTGTCATCTTGTTACACCTTTAAAACCTGCTAAATGACCTCATAGGTCTCAGCACATGGCCTTTTGCCTAAATTTTATACTCTAATACCATCTAGAAGACTTGATTCTTGTCCTCATGCTTTTCAGACCCCTGTCTGCCGATGAGCAAGGACCATGTGGCGTTCTTCTACCAAGTGGAAAGCTGAAAGGAGTTGACTGTAACGATAAACACATCTTCATGTGCCACCGTGGGATTGGTAGGTGTTAAGTTGATTATATAAATAGACTTATTAATGATTATACTTTATGGGATATGTGGCTGCATAAAAGAATCAGTATCTCAGGTAATTTTTTTATGGAAGATATACTTCTTGCATGTGCTTGGTGACTGTAGTTTTCTTAAATAAAATATTCATTATTCTTTGTATGCTATTTACTATTCTTTATATTCAGTTTTATCCATATGTTATTTGTTTCATTTGATTGTTATTCTTTTGTATTTCATCGTAGACATTCCACCATCCTGTGACTACCTCAGTGGATATGAAGAAATGGCAGGCCATTGTTACAAGGTAAGTGACTTAACTGTAAGTTTTCTCATCCTGTCTGTAAATATCTGTAGGGTACCTTGCACACACACACACACACACACACACATATAAATATATATATATATATATATATATATATATATATATATATATATATATATATATATATATACATACATATATATACTGTATATGTATATACATATATACGTAATATTCCCGTGCATATCCTTTCGTCATTTTCCCTATTTTTCCTTTTACCAAATATGCATAATTTTTATGTGCGAAGAATCAATAAATTTCATGCCTATGTTTATTATTATGACGTTCATTAGTTATAATAACTGTTCATAACAAAACAGAATTATAATAAAAGCAAATGTATGATGAATAAAAAGATGAGATTTTAGTTAAAAAATATTGGTAATGCATAAAACCAAAATATAAATATCTCTTGTATATCGATCAAAACACGAAACATTATATACCGTTACCAAGAGTAATGCGGATTTAGGTATCATTACACCCACATATTTCTAGAACATAACCTGAAACAAACAATAATAAAAATCATTTGTCATCCATATTTCTAGATATTAATATCAGTTATTACCGATCTTTTTCAGTATTAAAATCAATGCTTACCCATCTTTCTAGATATTAATATCAATGATTACCCATCTTTCTAGATATTAATATCAATGATTACCCATCTTTCTAGATATTAATATCAGTTATTACCAATCTTTCTGGATATTAAAATCAGTTATCACTCATCTTTCAAGATATTAAAATCAGTTATCACTCATCTTTCTAGATATTAAAAGTTATTACCCATCTTTCTAGATATTAATATCAATTATGACCTCCTTTCTAGATATTAAAATCAATTATTACCTCCATATTTCTAGATAATAATATCAATTATTGCTCATCTTTCTAGATATTAATGATTACCCATGTTTCTAGATATTAAAATATTACCCATCCTTCTAGATATTACAATCAATTATCACCCACCTTTCTAGATATTAATATCAATGATTACCCATCTTTCTAGATATTAAAATAAGATATTAACCATCTTTCTAGATATCTGACGAACAGAGGACATGGAACGAAAGTCTAAAAGACTGCAATGATGATGAAGGCTCTCTCATCACCATCAGCGATAGTGCAGAGCAGAGATTTGCGAGGGATCTTTGCCACCATCGGGTTGATTACGTGTGGATTGGGCTGACGGAAATGGTGAATATTCGTTCGAGAAGTATTACTAAAGTATTACGGAAATATTCTCAAAATATTCTCAAGATATTCTCAAAATGCTCCCGAAATGTTTTCAAAATATTCTAAAAGTATTCTCCAAATTTTCTCAAAATGTTCCCAAACTATTCCCAAAGTATTATGAAAATAATCCCAAAATATTCCAAAACTATTTTCAAAATATGCTCTAAGTGTTCTCAAACTATTCCCAAAATATTATAAAATTATTTTCAAAATGTTCCAAGAATATTCTCGAAATATTCTCAAAAAGCTCTCAAACTGTTCCCAAAATATTATCAAAATATTCTCAAAATGTACCAAGAATATTCTCGAAATATTCTCAAAAAGTTCTCAAACTTTTCCCAAAATACTCTCAAACTATTCCCAAAATATTCCCAAAATATGCTCGAAGTATTCACAAAATATTCTCAGAATATTATCAAAAGATTCTCAAATTATTCTCAAAATATTCCCAAAATATTTTATAAATATTCCCAAAATATTTCAGAATATTCCCAAAATATTCTCAGTTGCTTGCGAAGTTAGTTTGTTGTATAAACACTAAATGTCATTAAGTAACAGACGAAAGGCCTCATTAAAAAAAAATTAAATATATTACATTTAATAATACACTTAACCCTAATCGTAGGATTTCTTGCCTGTGTATCATATATTCATTTTAATTTTTCTAGTTGTCGCTTTGTAACTTAACGTAAATTTAACGTATATTTTTTATATATATTCATAGATATATTTATATATGCTTTTGAAGTTGCAATTTTCCATTTCAAACGCTTACAAAGGGACATAAAGGTGATTATAAGTGGACAGACGGCAGTGAATCTAACTTCACAGACTGGGAAGATGGCCAGCCTGACCCGTGAGTACTATTTGAATAACCATATGTTTATTGAAATCATTCTCTCTCTCTCTCTCTCTCTCTCTCTCTCTCTCTCTCTCTCTCTCTCTCTCTCTCTCTCTCTCTCTCTCTCAATTTGCAGGTCTTTAACTTGCTCAAAGCTGACAAAGCATTGCATTGGAGCTGGTAGTTAATGAATATTTATTATTATTATTATTATTATTATTATTATTATTATTATTATTATTATTATTATTATTATTATTATTATTATTATTATTAACTTGCTCAAAGCTGACAAAGCATTGCATTGAAGCTGGTAGTTAATGAATATTGTATTATTATTATTATTATTATTATTATTATTATTATTATTATTATTATTATTATTATTATTATTATTATTATTATTCCGCAGGGCAACTGGAGGTAACGGATGCGGAGCAATTGACCCAGAAGACGGCGCTGGCCGCTGGGTATCCGTAGATTGCGAAACAAATGCATATGACTACATTTGCGAAAAGAAGCAGGGTAGGTTGGCACTGTAGTATTGGCACGGTGGTTATTATTACATAATGATAAGAGTGCCTATTTTACTCTTGGCGTGGTGATAAATAACATAGCTTTACTTCTTGCTGTGTTGATTTTAACAGCCCCCAAGGCTATCAAGGCTATTATTACATAATAATACAAGTATCGTTATTATTCCATCCTGTACACTCCTGGGTGTGATGGTAAATAACACTACCATAGTTTTGGCGTTGCATTAACCACAAACACTTGTTGCATGGCAATTTTTCAGTTTTCATTGTTGATATTCGCCGTCTGAAATTAAACTTCTTCCTGTTAAATGGTAAATAGCACTGCTTTAATTATTGTTGCCTTGCATTTACCAGAAACATATTTCAGAGCAAGTTAATTTTCAGGTTTTATTGATTATTTTCATCATCAAAAACTAACAATCTTTCTTATTAAATACATCTATGTTATTCCTTCCCCCAGGGGCTTGTGTCTACGGCTGGGAGCCTTTCGGTGAATCCTGCTACTATTTCAACACGGAAAAATCTGACGTCCTGGTGTGGGAAAACGCCAAAGCTACCTGTGACGAGGTGGGAGCTCACCTGGTCATCATTGATGGAGAAGAAGAAAACAGTTTTATCTCAGAGCACATGCAACCTGATGATAACCTCTGGATTGGGCTGAAAAGTGAGTTTTTAAATTGGTTTTTCATTTACCTCTAAAGGTTATTCAGATAATCATTCTTGGGTGAAACTACCTGTGCAAAAATAAGTTAGACTTGGCTGAAAGGTACATAGCCTAATTTAATATTTCTTAAGAATGTTGATTTAGCTCTCCTATCTAATATTACTATAATTTTTAATATATTCACCAATTTTCAATGAGAATAGAATACTGCTGCAATTTTTTCTCTGCTCTTTCTTGTGTGGGAACTTACTCATAAATAATTATCCCTTTTCTTTAGAATATTGACGATGTTTTCCTTCATAATGCCCCGATCAATATCTATCCATTCCCCAAATTCTTAAGTACAATAGAAAACTGCCGTCATTTGTTCTCTGTTCATTCTAGTATGGGAAATTATGCATAAATAATTATCCCTTTTTTCAATTGAGCATTTTGGCACAGATTGTCGATTCATATCATGTAGCCTTTCCTACAAGCAAAAGTATATTGCCTTACAAGCAGTGCTTGAGCAAATGGCACAGGCAGGCCCTTACATTTTCCAAAGTTACTTTGCCTTACCAAGACAGAGATTTAATAATTTTTCATTGTGTAAATCACTGTTTTTCTGAAAGAATGTATCTATGTTAGTTTCCCCTCATACAATGGACAGGCTTCAGTTATCACTCGATTCATGACAGAAAACGATTCCAGTGGATTTTTAGCCACATAGAAACACAGTTCCTACATATTTGTGACATACTGTTGTTACGTACAGGCATACTGTGTGTGTGTATACAGTAAATACCGACACCCACACAGGTACAGTTGTTCCCTAGGGTCATTTTGGGCCAAAATTCTTATTAGATTTCGTCCTGACAAGGAAAGTCCAATAACTGGATTTTTTTTTGTTAACAGGTAAATCCAAAGACAAATTCTACTGGACAGACGACACGGAGATGACTTTCACCTCAATGTCTGATAAAGATAAGGAAGAGGCTCTTGCTCTAGACGAAGACAGATGTGTCAATTTCCATCTCACTGGTGAGTGTTCATGGTTGGTTTTTTTTATGAATTACAGTTTGTACAAAATAAACCTGCCTCGCTAACTACGTTAGAATTGAATTTACTTACTTACTTACTTACTTACTTACTTACTTACTTACTTACTTACTTACTTATTTTAATTATTTTATTATTTTATTTTATTTATTTTATATATTTTAAACTCAAAGTTATGAGTAATTTGGATTATTTGATAATTTACTTAAAAGATGCAACTTTTTTCAGTAGTTAGTTTACAACCTATAAACGTATGAATATTATGTGTCATTAGATAACTTATCTTAAAGACGCAATATCTTGCACTCAAAGTTATGAGTAACATGGATTATTTGATAACTTAAAGACGCAAAATATTAATGTAATTAATTCACAGTTCAGTAAAATATAGTTTACAGTTCAGTCAAACAAAGACTGAGTGATTTGTTTTATTTGATAATTTACTGAAAAGATGCAACAATTTTCAGTAATTAGATTACAACCTGTAAACTCAAGGTTATGAACATGCCATTTGGTAACTTAAAGACGCAACATCTTACAGTAACAATTAGTTCAATAAACTTAAGGTTATGAGTAATAACTCACCTAAAAAACGAAACATTACAGTTATCAGTTCAAAACCCTATAAACTTGAAATTATGAATAATACGTGTCATTTGATAGCCTACCTTAAGACACAACAATTCACAGTAACTCCTAAACACACCAGAAGCTTAATCTCCTTTCTCGTTAAACCCAAGACCCGAAAACGATAGCCTGGACCCCGATGGACTGCTACCTCCCAAGGCATTACGTGTGCGAGGTAAAACAAGGCGAGCCTATTCACCTCATTCATCACCCGAGTGAGTTGTCTGGAAAACTTAGATCTTTGTTCAGTTTGTAATCCGGTTGTTTACTTTGATTTCTCACATTGTTATTCGTTGTATTTTTACATTTAGATACGCATTTGTGTATTGTGTGTTAGTTGAATTGTTTTTCTCTTTTTGTTATTATATATTGAGTCATTTTTCTCTTTCTAGTATCTATGTTTAATTCATTCACTTGATTATAGTCTCTGCGTAACTCATTTTGAGTTTCAGGGGATTTTATTGGTTGCATTCAAGTTATTTGAGTTCGTGAACGTGTGTGTATGTGTATGTGTATGTGTATATGTATATATATATATATATATATATATATATATATATATATATATATATATATATATATATATATATATATATATATATACATTTATGTATATATGCATATATATATATTTATTTATATATATACATATATATTTATATATATAATTATTCATATATATATATATATATATATTTATATATATACTGTACATAAATATGTATATATATGTATATATATATCCTTTGTTTACAGATATGTATATCCTAATATTATTGTTCATCCAAATTAATTTTTTAAATTACAGCTGAGAAATACTGCCCTCATGGCTGGCTCATGAATGAAGACAGGTGTTATTACCTGAGCGATGTGGAAAAGACTTGGCAGGATGCACGGAAATATTGCCAGGATAATCAAGCAGATCTTATCTCTGTCAATTCTTGGACTGAGCAGGATTTCGTCCATAGTAAGTAATTTTGGAGACTTTTTTTTATTTATTTATTTCTTTGTTATGTAGATTTAAAGTAAAATTTCAGAAGGAAAAAGTTCCTTTGAAGTATCTTCAGCTGTAGGTTTTTTCAGTGAAAACATGTGTTCTATTTTTATTTACCATTAGTAGTTCATTTTATTTATTTGCATTCTTGTAAATTTGAGGTAGAAATATTCTGTAAGAATATTTTAATGTTTTTTTTTTTGTAAATTTAAGAACATCAAGATACAGTAAACTTAGAAACATTAGTAAAAGCAAAAAGATATTACGTAAATTTTACAGTAGCAGTTGATTTTAATATTTTTGTAAATTCAAGGTGCAAAAATATTCAGTGAGAACAAAAATGTATTGCGTAATTTTACAGTAGCAGTTGATTTTAATATCTGTGTAAATTCAAGATGCAAAAATATTCAGTAAGAACAAAAAAAATATTGCGTACTTATTACAGCAGCTGTTGATTTAAATTTTTTATATTTTTTCCCGAAATTGAAGATGAAAAAATATTCTGTAAGAGCAAAATCACATCAAGCAAATCAATAATCATGTTAACCTTCTGATATCGTCTGCTAATTATACTTAGTAAACAAACTATTCCTTCACTATTACTTTCTGTCTCATCTAAATGAATGCTATTTTCTGTCAGCTAACATAGATACTGGTATCCTAATCGGATACAGTGATGAGATGGACGAAGGAGTGTGGGTTTGGAATGACAAGTCCACAGGTGGAATAGTTAATTGGGATACAGGTAAGAAAGGCACACCTTCGTCGTCTGTCAGGTAATTGATACCTGAGGCATTTCCAGACAATATTTGATAGATTTTGTTTATAGTAAATATTCGTTTATTAAGTGGACTAATATTTTGTGGAGACGATTATTTTCTGAAATAAAAAAATGGGGAAAATTATTACATAATCTTGATTTCTGTCAGGTAATTGATACCTGAGGCATTTCCGGGTAATATTTAAATAGATATTTTCTGTTATAGTAATATTCGTTTATTAAGTAGACTATTATTTTGTGGAGACGAGTATTTTCAGAAATAAAAAATTATGAAAATTATTCCATAAAGGAGTGTGGGATTTTTTTGGATCTGAACGAAATTTTTTTGTAATCATGGATGTATAAATGTTATAATTTCTTATCATTTACCTACATCTCTTCGAAATCTGCATAGCAAAGCTGCTTATATGTGTATGTATATGTATATATATATATATATATATATATATATATATATATATATATATATATATGTATATATATATACATATATATAATTTATATATATACATACATACTTACATACATACATGAATCAAGATGAATATAAACACCATTGCCTCTTTCCAACAGGGGAACCCAATGGGCAAAACACACAGAACTGTGGCTTGATGTACGCCACCAACGGTAAATGGGACGACTGGTATTGTGACAAGGCGAGAAACTTCGGCTGTGAAATGCCCGCTTCTGACTCTCCTTTTGAACCCACTGCTACCCCGACGTCCACAGTGCCACCCTATTGTGAGTAGAGGCACTGGTAGTTTTAAAGTTATTCGTGTTGGTGGTCAGTGCCACCTTATTGTGAATAGAAGTATTTGTATTTCCAAGTTATTTGTATTGATGGTCAGTGCCACATTATTGTGAGTAGAGGCACTGATATTGCAAAGTTACTTGAATAATATATATATATATATATATATATATATATATATATATATATATATATATATATATATATATATATATATATATATATATATATATGATGATTATTATCACTTTGGTACGTGATTCATTTATCACACATTACCACAGGTGAAAAATAAGGACCTACACTCCGTCTCTTGTTTTTCACCTGTGGTAATGTGTGATATATATATATATATATATATATATATATATATATATATATATATATATATATATATATATATATATATATATAAATGCACTTCCCATGGGCACCCAATCACGTCACATCTTATCAGAATACCAAAGCGTAAGATGAGCAATTTCTCCTGCTTTAAGCATACGCGAATAAAACCACATCTTTACCCATTCTCCTTCCTTTATTCCTTGCAGCCGAGGCCTGTGGACCCGGATGGATAGAAAACCACTTAACCGGAGAATGTTATTTCTTTTTCCTCGAAGAAATGGATCAGTTTTCTGCCCAGGAACACTGTCGAAGGCTGGATGAGTCCTCTGACGTCACCCTCCTCACTCTCTCGACGAAAGCTGAGCATGTTTATGTTTGGGGTAGGTTTTTTTTTTTTTGTTTAGATTGTTCACAGGTGGAACGGAGAATGTTTTCTTTGCGTGTTCTGGAAAGCTGTGATTCAGAGGGTTGTAAGTTTTAATTTCCAAATGATGTTGAAGTATAGCATATATCGAAATCATAAGAAGAAAAAAAACTTAGTAATAAAACAGATTTTGAGATAACAATTAGAAACTGGAGCTCGAATTCTGAGAAGTTGCTGTGCTTCCCTTTATTCAGTTGACAACTATTAAAAATTTAATGTTAACATAAGCATCAGTCAAGTTAAATTTTGATCTAAGTTGACCATCAGTCGAGTTGAGTACTGATACACATTAGCCCTCAATCAAGCAGCTGTATAATAAATTCATACCAAACAAAAACTGTCTTGGGAAATATACCTATCTATTTATGTAAGGAAGGAATTCTATATGAACATCTATAAAAGGAAATTGCTATCCCAAAACATTTTTATGCTTACCAACTCAAAAAATATTGAAATGAAGATCCAACCTGTGTGATCCAAAATATGTGCTTTAGTTGCAGATAAGAAAGAATAAATAAAACGTGAAAAGGTTTTATTCTCTTTGCATTCCAGACTACATTAGACATCAGTATTACAGCCAGCAGGCCTTTACAATCGGTATGAAGAACGAAATCAACAAAGGTAATTACTGGATGGATGATACACCTGTCAGCTTCTTCAACTGGTACTATGGAGAGCCATCAGGTGATGGTACCTGTACAGGTGTGTTTTCAAGATTTTTTTATATAATGAAATATATCATCAAAAGTTTTTTTTACAGTTTTCTATAATAAAATTAAGTTTATCAAAAGTTTTTTACAATTTTCGATAATCAGGAACACTGAGTCTATACTGATAGAACAGGCAGCAGACTCTGTATAACACGAATGGTATTCAGACAGCTTTAGGCCAGAGATTATAAAAATAATTTGGGAAATTATTGTAAAAAAAAATAGTCACAAATGAATTGAAAATGACTGCTGAGACAATTCAGCTGCTATAGTGAGATAAATAATTCCATAAACTATTTTTATTTTTTCTGTAAAAGAAAATTTGAGATGGCTATTTATGTGTCTGTCCGTCTGCAATTTTTCTTTCCGCCCTCATATCTTAAAAGCTACTGAGGCTAGAGGGCTGCAAATTGGCATGTTGATCATCCACCCTCCAATTAAAGTTAGCCATGATCGTGCGTCTGGCACCGCTATAGGCACCAACGGCACAGGCCACCACCAGGCCGTGGCTGAAAGTTTCGTGGCCCGCGGCTGAGAGTTTCATGGGCCGTGGCTGAAAGTTTCTTACAGCATTATACTCATTTTTTACTTGTCTCAATAGTTATCAGTTGCATTTCTAATGACATACCATAAGTACATATACCCACATTACAATTATCCATTCATGAATTCAGTAAATTATTGAAATTATGTGGGAAGACTTCCTGAAAGCCAAATTGTTTATTTGGTTGGCTGGGAAAACACATACATGGCTAATTTGCAATTCATGATGACGAGAGAAGTTCCTTGGGGCAGAATATGCAAATTAGACGTGATTAAAATCGGCGCGGTTTTGGAAAAGTTTTGCAATTTCCTTTCTTTCCTTTCGACTCCCCCCCCCTTTTTTTGGTGGGGGGATGTGGGAAGGGGGCGGGGGGCTGGTGGGGGTTGTGGGAGGAGCTGCCAGACGAGTATAGTTAAGATGTTGCATTATGTTTTGTTTTCTGACCAAAATGGAAATTTTGCTCCTATCGAAATGCCTTGGCAAAGGTTGGTGAACTCATGAAAGGGGAGAGAGAGAGAGAGAGAGAGAGAGAGAGAGAGAGAGAGAGAGAGAGAGAGAGAGAGAGAGAGAGAGAGAGAGAGCTCTTCTTGCTTTAAATTTGTTTTTGTGATTAGGCATAAGTTACCTATAAATTATTATGCATGTACACCAGATTTACATACAAATAAATGCCTTGCTTTCTTCTTGCAGAAATGTACGTGACAGGTGGAAAGTTCAATGACATCAGCTGTGACGAGAAACAGGCCTTTGTCTGTGAGAAAAAAGGTAAATGTTTCTGAAAATTTCACATATATGCCATAAGACTTTTGTGTTGTCATTAATAAGTGATTGAGGGCATCTGTCAGTTAAGCCTAAGGTCGAATTATTCGAGTCTGTGAGTGATGGACAAATTGTTATCCTTAGTTAGGGAAAGTAATAATTTTTTTTCCATCATATGTTGCTAGTTACTTATTCTTATCGATAAGCAGTGAAATTAGAGCTCCGTCCAGTGACTGACACACAGTGTATATCTACTAACCGAGATGAACTAGAAGTGGAAAAGGTATTATTTAAAGTAAAACTTTATTCTTGGTGACTGTCATTGACACCTCAGGTCCTCTGAAGAGGAACGCAGAGATATAGTACCAAAATAGTCTCATATCTTTTTTACTATCGCCTTCAGATATATATATATATATATATATATATATATATATATATATATATATATATATATATATATATATATATATATATATATATATATATATATATATATATATATATATATATATATATATATATATATATATTTCTGGATCCTGGTTGTTCTCGTTAAAATCAGGTTTAAGGAAATAATCGCATTGATATTTCTTTGTCAAACAGTGTCATGAACATTTCAAAACGTCATTATCCCCTTTTTGAAAAATTTAATGAAGATTCTTTTAAAAACATTTTGATCTCTGCAATTTTTTCCTCTTTTTAAAACTATTTTGGGCGTTTTTTTTTTTTACTCATTTTGAAAAAAAAAAATTATCTCCTTTTAAAACGGTTTTTTCTCTTTTTGTAAAACTTTTTTTCTCTCTGTCTCATTCCACAGGTCTCAATTACTCGCCCCCTTCGCCTCCATCACCCCCAGATCGTAAGTCTACAAATTTTATTTGTTTGACAGAAATAGTTAGATACACTTTTGCAATAGTAGTTTAGAGAAGGAACCTCTGTAGGTGGACTTTATTATATTATTTCTATTATTATTGTTTCTTAAATTTTTTATGGACTTATTATTATTATTATTATTATTATTATTATTATTATTATTATTATTATTATTATTATTATTATTATTATTATTATTATTTCGGAAGGGGACCCTCTCTCAAACAAGCTTCATTGAATAGAATGGCCCCCTGGATGTCTTTGAGTTTGTATTTTATTTTCTCAGTACAATTTATTATTATTATTATTATTATTATTATTATTATTATTATTATTATTATTATTATTATTATTATTACACCCACATTGCTAAATAATAAAATTATAACCAGGAAATGCGATGTATCTTTAAAAACAAATAATAATAATTGAAAAATTAGTTGATTAACCATCAATATATTTATTAAACCCACGTTAAGTAATAAAATTATGATAAGGAAATACGATGCATTTGTAGAAAAAATAATAATAATAATTGAAACATTTTTTTTTATTAATCCATCAATTTATCTGAGACTAAAGTTATATTTTTTTTATTTAATTCCAACAGCTATTTGTCCCTCCGGTTGGACAGCCTTCAACAGGCACTGCTATCACTTTTCAAATAGCACAGACACCTGGAACGGTGCCAAATCCTGGTGTGAATCAAACTTGAACAGTAACTTGGCGTCTGTTGAAAATGCTGATGAAAATGACTTCTTAACTAGTATGTTGTTTATTGATTTTTTTAAGTATATAAATTCAGTTAATTCTGCTTTGATATTTTTGTCGAGTATAGTTTCTAAAGTCAGTTCTCTTTCAGTTGCCACGGAAGGTTTCACCAGGTTAAAATTGGAGATATTTTGTGTGAAGTAAAGTAAGACAGTGGCTTGTTACTAATAAAAATGTTACAACTATATGCGCGTACAGTATAGCTCCAAGGCTTCATTTTGATTTTGATTTTCGTCTCAAATCTTTACCACCTTCATTGCCTACAGGAAGCTCGTTCAAAGTGCTGTCTTCCTTAAAGAGTAATGCCAGTAACTTGTTCCATCTCTAATATTGTTTTAATTCACAAGTTCTTATACTTTACTTATCAATTGAAAGATTATAAAAGAAATTTACATTAACTTCATTTCTAGGATGAAGTGTGAATCAGATTATGATTAGTCTTGAGTGCACGATCTTCTACTTGGCTATCTATCCTGGATGTAGATTTATAGGATTATAAATGAGAAAGTTTTAGTTTAACTTTTGGAAATACCAAACGAAATTGTGATCATAATTTGAATATCACTTGCCTTGTAGACTTGAATGATATTGGGAATTTTTTTCCCTTTTGAAAATGTAATCAAATGTAACTTTTTCATGTGAATTTTTCGTAACAGAGATATAATCTGTTTTTTTCTCTCAATTTCCTCTGCCATTTTTCATAATCTACAAAGGTATGGCTGCTTCTATAAACCTGGACCTCTGGCTTGGTCTCCACGACGACGAAGCTGGAGCTAACTGGCACTGGACAGATGGTTCTGATTTAGGAAGATATAATAATTGGGCTGACAATCAGCCCGATGATTACCAAGGTTTAGAACACTGTGGAGAGGTGAGTCATTGTAAAATTTTGTACCTGGATACCAAATTTTTATTTGAATGTTTGTTGTTTTATTGAGTGTTTTCCTTTTTCATTAGTTCCCAGTAGTAAAAAATAAATGGCCATCCTTTTTCTTGAAACTACGGTCTCCTTAAGGGAATATGATAAATTTGATAACTTTCAAGGAAAATTGATAAAATTTCGTTTGTAGCTCCATTTCATACATTACTTTTACTTTGATAACTTTCGAAGATAGTTGATAAATTTCCACTTGTAGCTCCATTTAACACATTACTGTTACTTTCTGCGAAATACGAACACTAGTTTTATAATTTTAATTTTATCATAACCATAAATTTTGACAGACACTGTCTGCAAAATTCTAACGTTAGGTAATTTTGATTTCATCATAATTTTAATTATACCATGTCCATAAATTTTGACAGTGATTTTGTTCATTATCTTCAGTTAAAACGTGGGCAAGGGAAGTGGAATGATTTGGAATGCGACCAGAAGCTGGGATTCGTCTGCAAGATTACTCTTGGTAAGCAACAATGAAATTGTTTATGTATACCTTTCTCTTAATGGACTTAAATGTAACAGATATAATTTCCTTGCATTGTATTTACTTATAATTTCCTTGCATTGTATTCACATGTTTTTTACCTCCATAAATATGGACGTTTTTCCTCTGAAAATGTTTTTTATATCTGTTATATATGACAAGGGATTTCTTTGTGATTTGAGTCATTAATTTATTATTATTATTATTATTATTATTATTATTATTATTATTATTATTATTATTATTATTATTATTCTGTTAAATAGAATGGCTGCATCATTTGGATTTAATTTCATAATGAGTCTTCTCAATCTTACGTATAATTTTTTTATTATTATTATTATTATTATTATTATTATTATTATTATTATTATTATTTGTAAAGACGTGTTTACTTCATTTCACTTAGTTGTACACAATACTTTCAATGACATGCATATAAACTAACATTGTATATGTCACATAGACACCATTACCAGTCTTACCTAAAATCTCTTCCAACCTCAAGTCCTTTTCCAAAATTCCAGACATCTGTCCATCCGGCTGGAAATTCTGGAATGATAAATGTTATCACACGAGCGAAGAAGCATCTCCAAATGACGAGGCTCGCCAGAAATGCAAAGAGTTCAACACGAATGCTGATCTGGTCACCATTGAAAATGAGGAGGAGAATGAATACTTTGCAGGTATTTCTGGGTCTTCATTTGTTATTTGGCATTTACTTGGTATTTGAAAAACTTAATAAAAATATGTTCTTGTTGCTTGAATAATTAGAAAGAATGCTTAGTAGTTGTTTATAAGGTTTAGAAAGAATGTTTACTTGTTGTTGGAAAATCTTAGGAAGAGTATATACTTATCTGAAAAATAAAAAGAATATTTACTTTTATTTGAATATCCTACAAAGAATATTTTCTTGGTATTTGAAAAAAACTAACAAAGAATATTTACTTGTTGTTTGAAAACCTTAGACTATTTGTAATTTGCAAGTCTTACAGAGAATGTTTGCTTGTTTTTCTAGAAAAGTTTAGAAAAGAATTTTGTAATTGTTATATGAAAAACTAGTAAAGAATATAGATATACTTGTCATTTGAGCAATTTAGAATATTTACTTGTCATCTCAAAAGATTCCAAGGAATACATACTTGTTAATGGAAAAACTTAGAAAGAATATTTACTTATTTGAAAACCTTGGAAAGAATATTTGTTTATTTGAAAACCTTAGAAAGAACATTTGTTTATTTGAAAACCTTAGAAGGAATATTTACTTATTGAAAACCTTAGAAAGAATATTTACTTATTTGAAACCCTTAGAAAGAATATTTACTTATTTGAAAACCTTACAAAGAATATTTACTTATTGGAAAACCTTAGAAAGAATATATACTTATTTGAAAACCTTACAAAGAATATTTACTTATTTGAAAACCTTAGAAAGAATATTTACTTATTTGAAAACCTTAGAAAGAATATTTACTTATTTGAAAACCATAGAAAGAATATTTACTTATTTGAAAACCTTAAAAAGAATATTTTATTGTTACTGAAAAAAAAAACATACAAATGAGCTTCAGAGTTAACCCACTTCACTATCGAGAACGACACGATACCCAACAAAAAAAGTTCCAAAATCACTTTCCTCCCCGCAGACATGTTCCGTCAAAGCTCCCTGGGTGTCTGGAACGGTTACAAATACGACACTGGAACAAAGAACTGGCAGTGGGCCGATGGTTCCAGCAGCGCTTTCACCAACTGGAACGACGGAGAGCCCAACAATCTGGATTGGGAATTCTGTACCGAAGTGATTGACGCTCCTAGCCTCGATACCCACGGCAAATGGAACAACCTCCAGTGCAGTGAGGCTAGGAACTTTGGCTGTGAATATTTCCCACGTATGTACATGTTACTACTACTGTTACTATTACTAATAATATTCATTTTATTATTTTTATTAATGCAGCCATTGGAATGCCATGATGATGGTCGTTTTTCCCTTATGAAATCGGTTTTAATTGAAAGTTGGTTTTTAACTTCGTTTATTAAAAATGGCAAGAGATACCTTCATTGAGTTTATCCCAGAACAATAACCCATAACATAAACCTTTTTAACTCTGTTATTTATGACCCCAGAGCATTACTTAGGCTGTGAAGAAGGGTGGGAACTCTTCAATGACGTTTGCTACAAGGCTGCGGAGCAGAATAAGAACTACTTTGATTCCGAGTCCTATTGCAAGAGTTTGGGGGCTCAAGTTGCAACGGTTCATTCTGCCAAAGAAAACGAGTTCCTTGCTTCTATCATTCCTGGTAAGTGTGACGTAAAGATGTTATTATTATTATTATTATTATTATTATTATTATTATTATTATTATTATTATTATTATTATTTTAGTGTGTAAATATATATTTAAGAATATATATGAAACGAGAACTTTTTCGATTCTCCTTAGGGACTCATGTGATTTTACGATTATTATTATTATTATTATTATTATTATTATTATTATTATTATTATTATTATTATATAAGCTCTCCAGTTGAAGAGGACTTAAACAGTACTTAACTGATGGAATGACAGTCCTCCTCCAAGAAATTTGTTATATGATTTCGATTTAACGTTAACATGGTTCAAGAATTAAATCGAAATATTATTATCATTCAAACTAATTAAAGGTTTTGACTATTTGCCTGTAGAAGTTACACATTTTCGTCGGATTCGTCAGTAGGAAATAGTTTTGTATTGAATGTTTTACTTCTCAATTTTTATTGTAAGTTCAATTTTAAAGAAGCTGTTGAATCCATTAGGATTAAAAGGTTAATATTCTGCTAAGTGAATTGATTCATTTTCCGGATGATGCCAAAGTTTACCCAATGCTTATTACACAAATGAACTTATGGAAAGATTGGTTCTTCAATAAAATTCAAATCAGCGTCCTGTAAAGCCAATAACCAAAGTCCTTTTTCCCCTCAGCCGGGAGCACAGATGCCTGGATAGGCATAACTGACATTGACCACGAGAATTCCTTTACTTGTTCTGATGGGACTAATTTCGTGTACTCTAACTGGAAACGATTAGAATGTGATTGTAAGTATTTCATCTAAATTTACTTCAGTGTAACCTTGTCGTGATCTAGGACTGATCTTCCTCATACCTGGTGTTTTAAAGTTTGCTTTAATTATATCTAAATCATCGCAGATAGCTGACTTTATAAATGGTAATGAATTAAGAGTATTTAACAGAGTGAATCAAGTTTGTGTCTGGCATTAATGTAAGCTTTGAATTTTGAAATAACTAAAGTGAAAAATCTAAAAATATTGTAAGGACTTCTGTGAAAGAAAGAGAATTAAATCTGATGACTGAATTACCTTTAAAACTGATCAGAATAATTTTAAAAGAAATATTTTAAGGGGCAATCTGAAACAAGGTCGTCAGGACTCCGTGTAGTTTAAAAATCATGGACAGCTTCTTATTCTCTGCCCTTTGATAAAAAATGTTTCAGACAGTCTCGGATTTGCCTACGAGAAGTGTGCGTCCCTGCTGCCTAACGGAAAATGGAAACATAACGACTGCGAGAACAGAATAACTACTTATGTTTCAGTGATTTGCAGTAAACCACCCGAAGCTAAGAAGATTGAACCTGAGGATACTGGCTGCCGAAACGTAGGTATCATGGAATATTATTATTATTATTATTATTATTATTATTATTATTATTATTATTATTATTATTATTATTATTATTATTATTATTATGAACCTTACTCATATGGAAAAAAGCCACTGGGGCCATTGACTTTCAATCCAACCTTCCAAAGGATATGGTGTTCAGTAGAAAGAAGTAACAGAAGGTAATGGGAAATACAGAAAGATCAGATCACTTATTGAAAAAAATTAATAAATAAATAGACAAAATGTAAGTAAGATTAAAATACAAGGAGAATTGTATTAAGGCAGTAACGCAATGCATCTTCGCTTGAACTTCTGAAGTTCCAATTCCTCGACATCGTCTAGGAAGCTGTTCCACAGTTCTCATTGGTATGAGAATCGTTACTGGAACAGTCATGCAGTCGAAATTTCAACTTGTGATTGAAATTACTTTGTATTCGTTGGGACTGTATGGCAGTAGTGCTTGCAAAGTACTACCTTTCAGGAATACAGTATACAGGAAGAATGATATGTGTATATATACTGTACATATATATATATATATATATATATATATATATATATATATATATATATATATATATATATATATATATATATATATATATATATATACATATATATATATGTATGTATATGTATATACTGTATATATCTCCCTTTCTCGTCTGACATAATTTCCACAATCAGCAACACTGAACATATCAAACCGGTCACAATTATCATAATTTGAAAGGAAATCCATAGAAATTACTTCGGAATATATCAATCTTGCTTACTGCCTTATACAATCATGAGCACACATTACTCTGTTTGACATGTCATGTACAATAAGATCGATTCTCAAAAAGAATTATATTGAAATTTCTGATAATTTTTTACGCACCTATGTGCATTACAGATTGTCAAGTATAATTCAGGTTCATATACGATTAAAGTATCAAATTCTTGTCTTCATCTCTTTTGTAGGGTGACTTTTTCTACAGAGGGTCTTGCTACAGCATCTCTGATTCCAAATTGACTTGGGAGGATGCCAAAAAGGCTTGTGAGAGCGCTGATTCCTACTTATTGAAAATGGAGGAAAAGTAAGTCTGAAGAAGTTGTCAGTCACTCACTAGTTGACACAGAAGCATTTTTAACTTTTATTGATGAAATGAAGTGTCTATTTATCATTACAATGATAGTTATTATTTTTATTATTAGTTTATGTGTGCTTTGTGTTATTCTTCATAACAAGAAGAGAATGTCTCGCAATTTAGAAGCATACACTTATGTCTTTTTTCTATTACACATTTGCTAATATTTTTATATTCTATTTTATATATCTAATAAAAAATATATATTTTCAAATCAACAACAACTCCATTAATATTGCCCACTTAAAAAAAATATAGCGCCAGAATAAATGGGCTTATGACAAGAAGAGAATTTCTCACATGTAAACACTTTTTATCAGTACTTAAACACATCCAGAACGTTTCTCTTCATTTTTCAGGCAAGAGGGCGCTTTCTTTCTCTCGTCCTTTGGCTAAAATTAGAATTATTAGTTTATGTATGCATTTTCCTATCTCTCATTACAAGGAGAGAATGTCTCGCATGTACATACTTGTTATAGATACTTAAATTCACCCAGAATGTTTTTCTAATTTAGTTTTTCAGCCAAGAGGGCGCGTTCTTTTTCTCGTCCTTTTTCCCGTACCTTGGCTAAAATGAGAATGTCTCCCATGTAAAGTTATAAATACTTAAATTCATCCAGACTGTCTTTCTTCTTCGTTTTCCAGGCAAGAGGGCGATTTCTTCTTCTGGTCCTTTGGCGATTACGGTGTCGACGCCTGGACGGACGTTCGAGTCCGCAGGTATTCGGATGGGTCTGCAGACTTCGCCTTCGACGGAGGGAAACTCGCCACGTATCTGCCTTGGGATTCTTTTGAGCCAAGTAATAATTTAGATATTAGTTTTCTATTACAGAATGAGTTGGCTATTTGTCTGTCCGTCCGCACTTTTCCGTCCGCCCTCATATCTCCAAAACTACTGAGTCTAGAGGGCTGCAAATTGGTATGTTGATCATCCACCCTCCAGTCATCCAACATCCCAAATTGCAGCCCTCTAGCCTCGGTGCTTTTTATTTTATTTAAGGTTAAAGTTAGGCATGATCGTGCGTCTGGTACCTCTATAGATGCCAACAACACAGGCCACCACTGGGCCGTGGCTGAAATTTTCATGGGCCGTGGGTGAGAGTTTCGTGGGCCGTGGGTGTGAGTTTCATACAGCATTATACGCTGTACAGAAAACTTGATTGAGCCGAAGAAACTTCGGCTCATTCATTTTTTACTTGTTTTCCTTTTAATTTACTTCTTAAGTTTATAGTGAATAGTTATCATTTTTGGTATTTATTATGTAAGACAACGTTGTACACTGCAAATTACTTTCTTTTAATGATCTCTTTCCAGTGATCTCTTTGTAATGATCTTTTAGTGATCTCTTGTTTCTGTATTCCCCATTACCCTCTGTTACTCCTTTCTAATGAACACCTTAATATTCTTTGGAAGTTTGAATTACAAGTCAATGGCCCCTTTAGTGGGATTGTACCGTATGAATAGGGTTCACCTTCTGAATAATAATGTAATGATAATAATTTTGAATATTTTGCCCAGATTGACAAGCGTTTGTGTACGCAATTGCATAAACATATGTAAATATTTGATAATGAAAATGGTAATTTAACCATTTTAATGGCTATACATATATTAATCTATACATTTCCTCTCAGTGTATTTAATTAGTGCCTCAGTAAAAAATTATTTTATACATTGCTAACAGAAAGTATTTTCTCATAAATGTATTGAACACCAAAGGTAAACAAATGATATTTCATACTTTGCTCATTGCACCCTTTGTCAAAGGTTGTTGCTCAGCTTATCTTTAAATACTGTTCTCTTCTGTTCTGAAAAGGCTCAACAGTTACACAAGAAATCAGACGTACTGTTAACTGAGATTAACTTTTTTTCAGATTTACAAGCGGGAGACTGCGTCTTTTTGACTGGGACCTCGCGCGTAGCCGGGATGTACAGGGTGGCCGCCTGTGAGAAAGAACTAAATTATCTTTGTAAGTGTAATGTAATGTACTTGAAGTGAAGTAATGTACTTAAATTCATACCGTGTTATTTTGTTATAAAAATCACTGAAAGATGTTAACTTTAATTTGGATTACATGAATTATTTTTTTACAATTGTAAAATGTAATCATGAGAAGGCGTCTACGAAATCTTGTATTTCATGTAATTACAGAACAGATATTAAATTTAAATTACATAGATTACATTATTACATTATCATGAAAAGGTGATGAAGAAATCTTGTATTTCAAGAAATGACAAAACAAATATTAAATTCAGATTACATAAGTTATTTAAAAAATTTTATTTCCTCGTGTAATCATTAATATATGTTGAAGATATCTTGTATTTCATGAAATAACCGATAAAATATTAAAATCAGATTGCACAAATTATTTGTAAACTTTCATTTCGTTACATAATCATTACAAATTTTTTTTATATAAAATCTTGTATTTTGTGAAATAGCACAGCAAACCCTCATAGGAAAAAAGTAACTGTCTTTATCGCCACTGGAAAAAAGTAATTGCCTTTATCACCACTGGAAAAAAGTAATTGTCTTTATCACCTCAGAAAAAAAAATTATCTTTATTACCACAGGAAGAAAAAAAAAAACATCTTTATCACCACAGGAAAAAAGTAATTATGTCTTTATCACCACTGGAAAAAAGTAATTATGTCTTTATCACCACTGAAAAAAGGTAATTATGTCTTTATCACCACGGGAAAAAAGTAATTATGCTTTTATCACCACGGGAAAAAAAGTAATTATGTCTGAAAATCATATCTATTTTTTTTTTATATTACACAGGTGAGTATGATCGTCAGGGTTATACAACTCTTCCTCCTGAACCAACGCCGACTCATGGTACAAATTGCTTGGATCGTTGGAGTCATTACCAAGGACATTGTTACGAGGTGAGTTGAAAAGTTGCTTTTTTTCAGGCCTTCAGCTTTTATAGTTTGTGAAGTCTAGACTATTAAGTTTGTGAAGGTTACTTTTGGGAATCCTGTACCACTGTAATGTATCTCGGTATTGATAATATATGAAAGGAAGCTCGCATTTACAATTTGGGACATGAAATATATTTACATATATGTAAATTTATATATATATATATATATATATATATATATATATATATATATATATATATATAT
>JANJGK010008102.1:0-28100 GCA_039081455.1 Macrobrachium rosenbergii
TTTTTGGTTTGTGTGGTTTATTTTTTACTTAAATTTCTCCCACACACACACGCATATATATATATATATATATATATATATATATATATATATATATATATATATATATAATATATATATATATATATATATATATATATATATATATATATATATATATATATATATATACACATTTATTCAATATATATATATATATATATATATTATATATATATATATATATATATATATATATATATATATATATATATTATATAAAATTCTACTTCACCGGTCCTACGAAAATGGCAGCCCAGATGAAGTGATCACATTTACCTAAACAGCAGAAGGAAGTAAGCGCCGGAGATACCAAACGTGGCTAATCTACCTGTGCGTTTTTTTGTCAGCTGTTCATATCTAGGTCTCCCTCCACTCCATTTATAATTCCATACACTTACGCGCCTACTTCAGCAAGGATCCGAGAAAGGTTGCCCGGGTTCGGTAATTACATTTACATAAAACAGAAAGGGAAATGATTAAGTGGCAATGAACTGACACCGTGGGAAAAGACTTTATCTACCTTTCCTAAAGCCTCTTCAGATTCCTTTACTTTTCTTTGTTACTTCTGTTTATCTTTTAACAACTTACGATCGTGTACCTGTTCTCTCTCTCTCTCTCTCTCTCTCTCTCTCTCTCTCTCTCTCTCTCTCTCTCTCTCTCTCTCTCTCTCTCTCTCTCTCCTTAACCCAGTATCCTACCAAATTTCATTTCCCGCTTCTGGAAAAGCTATTTGTCATGAAATCGGCTTCTGCCTGTAACGCGTTGATATATTCTGCCCGACTTTGAGCATTATCCAGAACCTTTCTGATTCAACTACGCGGGTCCAAAATAAAATTAAATCGAATCCTATCAAAACTGATAATTTATGTATATGTATATTATATATACATGTGTGTATATATATGTGTTTGTGTATATGTATATATATATATATAATATATACATATATATATATACATGTGTATATGTATATAATATATATATATATATATATATATGTATTATATTATATTGTTCTAATTTTGGAATGAAAAAGATACGAAGATCATTTTTCCCTTAGCTATGAAAAAACTATAAAATTAATAACCTCTGCGAATCAACAAAGTTGTCCCTTCGTTCAACAGTAACTTCTATAAACTATGGTCGGGCTGCAGTATAGGGAGCCCCCACTTCTCCCTAATGCCACCAGACCCTTGTGTGGAATATTTCGAAACGGAAATATTGCAGTCCATTAAACCTCAAAACATGATCCGGCTTAGATACATTGATGATATATTCACGTTCAGGGACTATGGCTGGGGTGATTTGAATGTAATGTTTGTTTATATATATATATATATATATATATATATATATATATATATATATATATAATGTATATATGTATGTATATATATATATATATATATATATATATATATATATATATATATATATATATATATATATATATATATATGTATGTATATATATATATATATATATATATATATATATATATATGTATGTATATATATATATATATATATATATATATATATATATATATATATATATATATGTATATATTAGTTAAGGTCCCCCTGGGCCTCTGTAGGCTCATAGTGCTATATATATAGATATATACACATATCTATATATATATGTGTGTGTGTGTGTCAACTGAATACCCCTGTTTCAACAATCAAATTCAAAAGCCGAGTGGGCAAAAAAATAGAATGCCGTTTCTAAACATTTATGATCAGAAGAGGTGAGAAACATGCAATTTTGTTTTAAATGTGAAGCCAAATTTCTCGTTATCAAGACTTCTTTGTAAAAACCAATGCAAGCTGTATTCTGTCTCTGAGTGCTTAGTAAGTGTTCACAGAGGTATCTGGAGGACAATAAATAAGCATCTGGCTCATTTGCATCATATACTACCGAGGAAGCTATCAACAAAACAAATTATACTTCAAAAGTCTTTCATATAACTAGAAGATAGTAGTTTTACAATAAAAAATAACTCCTTGGTGTTAGAAACATCCAAAAATTTACTGAGCACCTACAAACCACCAATCGGTTTATTTTTTACTACCCTCAAATCATCGTTCGGTCTTAAAGTACTGTAAAAAAAAAATGCTCATTCCAGTGTTTGTAAAATGCCATGAATGACTTCAGTGAAATTATGTCGTAGACACGGGCAGATCCATTTTACGAAAGTTACTGGACCATGAACGATCAGCCAGATATGACACCGTGACTTAGGGGATTTTCCTACCTATGAGGGAAACTGGTCATAACATAAACTGGAGTGAGGGGTTTTGCAACAGTACTTGTCCAGACAAAAGAGAAATCTGGAATGTGCCGCCATCAGACCGATTCTTAAGCAAGATTTTAACGGATCGCAGACCTAGAGAGGTCAACTCAGGGACGGTCTAAAGAGGACTGAGGCAAATCAACTACTTGATCACTTCCAGCGCATGATTAGAAAGTTAAGTATCACCTCTAATAGTTCCGGAGTCGTTAAGATACTTAAGAGAAATACTCGATCCGCCTACTTGTTTTCTGCATTCATCCATGATCAGGGTTGAAGCAGTTTCAACCCGAGTGAGCTATTTGTGTGTGTGTCTGCTAATTCTGTCTTTATGAGCCTTTTAAATTCACATAACCCTGTTATAACACGTTATAAACTATATATATATATATATATATATATATATATATATATATATATATATATATATATATATATATATATATATATATATATATATATATATATATATATGTGGGCGTGTGTGTGTGCGTGCGCACGCGCCCGCTTGTGCGGTTGTGGGTGTTTTTGTTAATTTTGTCTTTATGAGCCTTATAAATTTACAGAACCCTGTTATATTACACTAAAAACAATATATATATATATATATATATATATATATATATATATATATATATATATATATATATATATATGCGTGTGTGTGTGCGTGTGAGGGTGTTTCTGGGTGTTTGTGTGCGATTGTATATTTCTGTAAATAAATTTTATTCTTCTCAGATGTCTAGTCTTCAATAGTGAATATGTGTAAGTATGTATGTGTGTATGTATGTATATATATATATACATATATTATATATACATATATGTATATAATATATATATATTTCACCTTTTTAATCCTTCTTACTGCCGATTCGTTATTAACACTAAAAACATTTCCAGAGAGCATATTATATTTGGTAAGGAGTAGAAACAATTTTTCACCAAGAAGGAGTCGGGAAAAGAAATACTGAATCTCTATGGGACGAAGTTATAGTTCTTTAAGCTTTCTGAAAGGATTCAGTTG
The DNA here is from genome assembly GCA_039081455.1 of Macrobrachium rosenbergii. Lineage (NCBI taxonomy): Eukaryota > Metazoa > Arthropoda > Malacostraca > Decapoda > Palaemonidae > Macrobrachium > Macrobrachium rosenbergii. Next base: position 3,363 of record JANJGK010008102.1, read on the forward strand.
TTTTAACATTCGGTAAACCTTCCCTCAAAGAGGCTTTGTATTTCCTTATCACTAGTATTCTACGATAAAAATTCTCAACATTTACTCAACGTACCAGAGCCTTGTAGATGTTATGAAGTGTACACACACACATACATATATATACATATGTGTATATATGTATATATGTACTGTATGTGTGTATGTAAGTGTATACATATGTGTGTGTATTTATATAGTTACGGTTGTCGATGCTAGAAAAAGGGACTCACCTGTTTTAATTGGAGCCTAACGAGAATACACCGCAACCGAACAGTAAAATAAGTAAGTACATGCCCTCTGGGGGAAACAGGATTGAAACCCAGATCCTTCATTAATATATATATTTTCTGTTACAGTCAATTAAAGGAAGTGGATAGATTCGCAGGTACGGTACGTTAGTAATTAATTAACTTTTCACAGTTAACTGAAGGATTCTTCGTATAAAACAGGGCTCTTGGTTTGGAAAAGCAAAGTATACAGCACGCAACCCTGAGTTCCTCTTTGCAATTGAGAGAAACGATGCACGGGTCATCGACTCCTGTAAGCAGAGTGGTGACTGATGAGTGAAAATACCCTCAAAATGCCTATGACATGGACAATGATAACGAGTGCAAGATTCAAGGAGGTATTAATTCACTTATATATCACTGCCACAGGGGATAATTACTGATTTAGTCACTGAGATTAAAGGGACACTGAATATAATTTCATTCCGCTTGGAGGGAACACAGAAGGAAAGTTCGAGAAAAAAGATAAAGTTAAAGGTGAACTTCTTGCAAACCAGACGTACCTTTTGCGATGTGGGTATTGCTCAGCAACATGATTGGATCGTCCTACATCAGCTGTGGACAGGGGACATCAATGATTGCTTCACTTTAGGATATCAGTGGAGCGCGGACCGCCCTTGGATCAGCCCCTGGAAGGCTTTTCTGAGAGTTCTTACTCTGACGAGAGGACGTGTATGTGTCTGCCTCCTTGTTTTCAAGTAGCGCCCTTCTTCTGGTTCATAGTATGCCTCAGGCTATGGCCTCGCCTTGGAAGGTCTGCAAAGTACAAAGGAATTCGCCCGACAGAGACAAGAAACAAGGATTTTTTGGACAGACAGGAAGCAGGTGCTCTCCCTTGGGAGAGATTAAGAAAGATTTAGTAAAGGGGAGCAGATTGAATGAATCCCCGCACCCTGAAAGTTCCCATCTACAGCCTAAAATTATTTGTTTCTTTTAACATGGAAATTCTTTAGTTTTTTAGCGGGCAGAAGGCCCAGTATTTGTTACAGCTCGCCTTTAAACAGGCCTTCCACTCCCTTAAGGATGGAAAGGTCTGTACGAGGGGGTTGCTGCGAGATAAGAAACTGAACCTAACCTCAAAACTGGCATATTTACATTTACTGTAAAGATAACTTTAGGTGAGGTAAGATTAGCTAAGACTCAGCCCTATCTAAGGCTAAGCAAGGTGCTTATGTTCATTTAAAGAATGTACTGTCTGTGGGTTGACTAAACTAGTGGGTCCACGAAATAGCTACAGAATGCCACATAGAACTTAGCTAATACAGCACCATTAAAATGATAACTAACTCGCATACAAATGATATATCCCTAAGCTAACCATGGATTTTGGTTCTGACTCAAGTTAAATATAAGGGGATATGTTGAGATGCTCCCAAAAATTAATAATGATAATAAAGCAAATAGAAATGTTATATTAACATATGGGTAAGACAATATGCAAAATTTTCATTTTAATTCAATTTTTTCAATACAAACACTAATTATTAAGGTGGGAGACAACCCAGGCATCCTTCTCTGGGCAAGTTGCTAGGATTGCTCTGTTAAGATAAGGCACTGTTACACACATATATATAAGGCACTAGTGCCAAGAGACCTCAGTGGCTCTGTTAACTACCTGGACCTTCTATGCCCCTACTTCTCTTCTTCATTGGGTTCCTTTGAACTTTAGACCAAGAAGATCCTTGGGCCAGGTCTATGGGGTTTGCTTCCACTAATAGAACAGGCACTGAGTCGGCTACTGCCTTGGCTGCTGTGGCAACCAGGACATCGGTGGTGCCAACTAGTTCTGCTAGCTTTTGAGGTATGACCTTGATATCGGTGACCAGCTTGGATGGGACTTCTCGAAGAGATTCGTCCACCAGAGTCTTGTCTTCTGGGGACTGCAATGAAGTAAAAGGGGTGGATGTAGGTGCTAGAGTTTCTAGGTTACAAGGACCAACTCAGGCACAGGTTGTGAGGCCGGGGAATGAGCTTCCGCTGAGGTCAGGTGATTCTGGAAAAGACCCTACTGAACTTCAGGCTGGCTCTCAGTCGGACACTGGTAGCAGGACCAAGCTGGTAGATGAGAGGAAGCTGGATTGGGATCTCCTGAAGGGAGACCAACTGCATGCTTTGGCACTGACTGTAAGGCAGGGTCAGGCACAGGTGACGTAAGCAGCATTGGGGCCAAGAATGCTGGACATCCAAGTTCGTACAATTTGTAAGGGACCAGAACATGGCCAGGCATAGGCACTGGCTGCGGGTCAGTGGTAGGGCTGGAATGAACATCAGGACCTGATGGAGACTCACAGGGGGTAGGAGTCATGGAAGGCCCGGAAAGGGGCTGGAAAGAGGGATTCTGTCTTAGGAGGAGGTCATAACCTCCAAGAATTTTATTGGCTACCCCAAGTTTACAAATCCTACTTTTATGGGGGACTGGTGACCCTTAATCGGACTGTCAGGAGTGTCAGCCTCCAATAATCTATGCCTTCAATAATAATAATAATAATAATAATAATAATAATAATAATAATCATCTTTATTGCTGCTCAGGGCCATACACATGGAGTATACAAATACAATACACACAATCTAGGTACATAAGGTAACATGACAAAATAATTACCGGCAGTATCCACACAGTTGCTGAAGAAGTAGAAAAAATAGAATTCATAATAATGGTAATGACAGTAATTATATGGGGAATAATAGAAAAAAAAGAAAATTAAAAATAACAATAAAAAATACAGATTGCAGACGATTAATTTCCATCTGGGGTCCTTAGGTGTTACAGAGGTCAGGTCCAGAGGGCTAAATGCGAATAATGAAAATTGCAAAACTCTACAATGGCATTAAACACAGTAACAACAGGAAGTAAGAATACAAAAACAGCAAGGAAGTAGAAATATAATAATAATAATAATAATAATAATAATAATAATAATAATAATGACAGATTCTGAGGATGACACTTCATAATTGCAAAAACAGAGAATAAGGCATTCCATCTTTCCCACAATTTAGATCTTCTTCTTGCCTCACTGCTCAGGATGCTTTGTGTGAGCGAATTGCTGCTGTTTCTTAGTCGGATGATCAGACTGGACATTGTTCACCTCACAGTGATTTTCAAATTAGCCAGCCAGTTTTCTGTGAACATCTACGTGGCTGAGTGATAGCGAGGAGTGTTTGTGAGGTGTCTCAAAATGTCATTGTGAACAACAGTGATACGTCTCATGGTCTCTCGGGTATAGTCCATCCAAAGGGAACACCCATATATACTGTAGCAGTATGAGCGGAAGAGCAGCAGTTTTGTTTCTCGGTGACAGAAGGCAAACCTCCTTTCAGTCATGTTGCCAGTTGCACATAGTTTATGACGCCTCCATTCTATGTCTGCCGTATCTTTTAGGTTGTCCGTGATAATGTGTCCCAAATACGGAAATTCAGGCACGAATTCCAGATGATGATTTCAGAGGAAAATTAGTGGTTCTGCAATATGCTTGAGCGATCTCAGGAGCAGCAACATACACTGGGTCTTGGTTTCACTGTATAGGATATCAAATTCCTCTGCATATTGGCGGCAGGCGTCGATGAGTCACTGGAGACCTTGCACTGATGGGGAGATCAGAACCGTATCATCAGCGTAACAGAGGTTGTTTATTGTTGTTTTATTGATAATGCATCCGATTGGGAGTGAGTTCAGTTTGACATTCAGGGCATCTGTGTTAAACTGGTATGGAGAGAGAATGCCCCCTTGCCAGAGCCCGTTTAGGGAGCCGAAGGTGTACAAAAGTATGTTACCCCATTTGACACAGAATTGCTGTGTGGAGAACCAACAACGTAAAATGCCAATTAGATATAGAGGTGTGCCTCGTTTGTGCAGCTTCAGGAAGAGCTTCAGGTAGTTTACTCTGTCAAATGCTTTTCTCAGATCTACAAAACATAGGAAAACAGGAGAGGCCGATGATAGGCAATAGTTCAGCAATTCTCTCAGGATGTAGATGCAGGTGTCGGTTGAGTGGTTTGCTTTAAAGCCGAACTGGTTGTCAGTAATGTGAAGAAAGGGGAGAAGCCTCACTAGAAGAACGGACTCAAGTATCTTCGATGCAATTGTAGTAATTGCAATCAGGCGATAATTGCCAGGGTCAGCTGCATCCTTTAGCTTGTTTTTTATTAATGGTATTAAGTAAACTAGGAGTAGGGAGTCTGGGAGAAACTGGTGAATTATGCCCGCATTGAATGGAGCAGCTAGCAAAATGTAAATTATCGGATGGCAGAATTTGAAAGCTTCAGCAGGCAGACCATCGCAGCTGGGCGATTTATTATTAGGGAGGTTATGGCCTCGCTGATGTTACCTGACGTAATACAATCGGCGAAATGAAACTGAATATTATCAGTAAGGAGGTTATTTACATTCCTGTGGGAGTCTTGATTGTTTATGCAATTCAGGATAGTGCTGAAGTGATCGTCCCACATTCTTGCGATAGCCTCGTCACCGACGGCTTCTCCTACTCTCTGTGATAGCTGTTTAGTTTTGGGATTTAGGGATTGAATGTCCTTCCAAAGACGGGGGTAATCACCAGATTCTAATTTCCTAGACATTGCATCAGCTCTTAGTTGCTTTTCATGCAGTCTGCAATGCTTAAAGGCAAGTTTGAACTGCGCTCTCGCTTGCCTCATTAGCAGTGCAGAGTGTCCTTCCCTCGGGCTACCATTTTGCCTCCACAGTAAAAACATTTCTCGTGAATGTGTATAAAGATCTTTAACCAGTTCATTCCATCCAGGTACATTACGAGTGTTGCCTTAACAAGATCTAAAGGTATCCCTGCCGGAGGCGAGCATAGCGGAAATTATATTCGAATAGAATTCTTTCACATCTCTCCTGTGACAATCGCTTCTACATTCTGGGTTAGTGCACAATAAGGCATCTGCCGGTTGAGCTATTGACCGCAGCCTGGTTTCCATGGTTTCCCTGAAGGATCTGGTTTTCTGTTGGTTTTTAAAATCCCAGTTAACAGCAGGTGGGTGATCATTTAGGGGGTTCACGGTAGGGAGGAATGGGGTACTGAATGACACCTGTAAGGGGATGTGATCATAGCCCATTGCAAGATTGTAGCGAATGTTGCAGGTCACAATAGAATCGTGAAATTGAGGGACGTGATGCAGTGGTCCAGCCAGGAGGTTGTAACTGTGTTCATTCTATTCTGTACATGGGTATAGGAGGAGGGAGGGAGGAGCATTACATCGCCAATTCGGAGAGCGTGATTTTGACAGAAGCGAATAAGTTCATTATAAAACTGTTTTGTGGGGTGAGAATTAAGGTCCCGAATTATACAAATATGACCAGCAGCAGAGTCGTGAATAATACCGTGTAACTCACTTAGGATCATGCAGTACTGATCAAAATTATCGTTCTTTTCCCAGGGCAGATAAACATTGATTATTAGGATCTTAGAGTCCCCTACTGTCACTTGAAGCCCCAGCAATTAGGCGACTGGCTACAGTGTGATCCGTAACTTGCACCGATGAGGTCGAGAAAGCTCTGAAGTCTTCATGCGCTGAATTGCAGATGGCAAGGTCATGAGGCCAGAGGAGCATTTCTTGCAATGCAATGATGCCTTTGAAGTTTTTGCAGAACATGTTTAAAGGAGGAATGTTTTGCTTGAGGCCAAAAATGTTCCAAGAGATTATATTTAGTGTATCCATGGCAGCTCATGAAGATGGGAAATGAGTGAGTTGATCGTTTGGGTGGATGGGGGATTGGCCATCAAGGGTGGGCATTCACCTGGCTTGGGAGGATGGCTGGCACTTGTGGTAGAAGACGAGTCTGCACCTGAACCCCTACTTGGGGTGTCAGTAAGTTTCTCATGGGGAGGTTGGTCCCAGATTAGGTTGTATCTTGAGACTTTTATGTTAGGACCGAAATTCTTGCCTTTAAGGACATCGAGGTGGTGAAATAGGCAAGTAATCCTGTAGGCACTTTATTTTTAATTTTGCATGGGAGTTCGTGGGAGATGAGAGGGTCGGAGCCCTTGAGAAACTTGACTCTCTCTACTATGGCGTCTAGCTTCACCGATGACCGCAAATTGTGAATCACAACGTGACACCTCCTCTCAGGTTTCGGGCGAGTGATTCACAAATGCTGGGCTTCGGTTCAGCGGACAATCGAGATGTTCTTTTCTTTTTTCTACTTGTTTGTGTCTTCCAGCCCCCAGTCCCCTCTTGATCAATCACATCTTCACCCACGACAGGGGGTTGGGGGGAAAGATAGCGTCAGAAGACTCACGAGGGCTGGTGGTCATCGCTGAAGATCTATCTTCCACTGGGGGCACTGGGGAGGGAGAGGAGTGTGGGGGTTCGTCGGTCCTCTTCACCATCTTTGCCTTCAACACTCAGGTGTAATCTCATATGCTGTTACTACGGCCTTCCTGACTGTCTCAAGGTTTCCCTTGTTGCCATTTTCATGGCGAGAATCATGGCCCTCTCAGTGTCAGTGGGACTGTACTCAGAGAAGAGGGTTTCCATATGGTCCAGCCACGCCTCTGGCTCTGCGTCATTCCAGTGAGGCATGAGGTGGCTGATATTTGAGATACTGGAAGGAATGGAGACCGGGGTTGGATGAGCAGCTCAGGGCTGGGCCAGTGCCATGGCACTGGCGTACTTGGCTTGCTCAATTTCGGCTTCCTTCTCCTTCAAGGTTAATTGATACTGTCTCTCCCTTTTCTTCTCTTTTCCTTCTCTTGATGCTCCTTTTCGGCCTGCTTCTCCTTCTCTTCTTGTCTCAGCTGTTCCAGCTACAGTTCGTACTCTCTTTCTTCTTCTCTGGTTTTCTTAGCTGCAGCTACTTGTTCCTGGACCCATTGGGTCAGCTGTTTTCCTTTTAATGCCATATCCTTTCCTACCTCCATGAAAAATATGTACCCCTCGGCAGACATGTTCCTGATGCTTAACGTGGGGACTGACTTCCCCAGAAATATTCAAATTTTTAGTATGACCACATAAGCAATTGTGTGGAAGAATAGAATGGCGCTCTGAACTGGTCAGAGCTTATGCAAAATAAGGAAGTGAGCCGGTCTAGACTACACTTGTAAAGTGGAGAGCACCTCTGAGGCAACTCTAAATGGTAGTGTACATTGTATAGCTACACTGGAGTGGAATTTTCCTTAGGAATGGTGACACTTGGAATGGGAATGCCCCTATGAAAGGATGGCACTTGGCACTGATGTGCATTGTGGTTCCAAATGTTGCCACAAGCAAAGCAAGGCCTTGAATAACTAGAAAATCACTAATATGCAACCTAGCTAACGTCCTTGTGAAAATTGCAAAAACTGAACTTCACCCATGAAAGTTTCTCTTTTTCAAGCAGGAATTAATTCCTGACACTAATTTGATAGGTTCTTAGTCACAAATTACGAATGTAATTACACTATTTGCAAAAAAGAAAAGTACTTACTGCTGCATACACAGTGTTCCAGGTAGTTTGCCCAAAAATGAAAACACATTTACGTTAAATGATTCATCTCACCAGCAAGTCTAGCTAGCAGGAATTAATTAAGCTAATTGTTAGAATCCTGCAGAATCCTGGCAAAGTTGCCAGTTGTTACAGTTGTCAGTGATTGAAATAGGGACTCACCTGTTTTAATTGAAGCACAACGGGACTACACCACAAACGAACAGTAAAGCAAGTAAATGCCTGCTCACGGGGGGAAACAGAATTGAAACCCAGGGCCTTAATTAATACATATATTTACAGTTACAGTCAATTAAAGGGAGTGGATAGATTTGCTGGTGCTGTACATTAATAATTAATTAACTTTCACCATTAACTGCAGGATTCTTCATATAGAACAAGGCTCTTGGTTTGGAAAAGGGAAGTATGCAGCACTCAAGACTCTTGAGTTTCTCTTTGCAGTAGAGAGAAACTATGCACAGGTCATCGACTCCTGTAAGCAGGGGATGACTGATGAGTGAAAATATCCTCAAAATGCCTATCATATGGACAGTAATAACAGGTGCATGATTCAAGGAGGTTATTAATTCACTTATATATCACTGTCACAGGGGATAATTACTGACTTAGTCACTGAGATTAAAGGGACACTGAATATAATTTCACTGCACTTGGAAGGAACATGGAAGGGAATAACAAAGATGGAAAGTTTGAGATAAAGGAAAAAGTTAAGGGCGAACTCCTTGCAAACCAGACTTACCTCTTGCAATGTGGGTATTGCTCAGCAACATGATTGGATCGTCTGACATCAGCTGTAGACAGGGAGCATCAATGATTGCTTCACTTTAAGATATCACTGGAGCATGGGCCGCCCTTGGATCAGCCCCTAGGAGCTTTTCTGAGAGTTCTTACTCTGACGAGAGGTTGTGTGCGACTGCCTTCTTCTGGTTCACAGTATGGCTCGGGCTATTGCCTTCCCTTGGACAATCTGGAAAATACAAAGGAATTCGCTGGCAGAGACAAGAAACAAGGATTTCTTGGACAGACAGGAAGCAGGTGTTCTCCCTTGGGAGAGATTAAAAAAAGATTTAGTGAGGGGGAGCAAATAGAATGAATCCCTGTACACTGAAAGTTCCTTTCTACAACCTAAAATTATTTTTTTCTTTTAACATGGAAATTCTTCAGTTTCTTAGCAGGCAGAAGGCCCGGTATTCGTTACAATATGTAGATCATATATTATTTATATATACCATATATATATGTATATATACACATGTATATGTATGTATATATATTATATATATATATATATATATATATATATATTATATATATATATATATATATATATATATATACACATATGTATGTATATAGTTTCTTTATATATTCATACATACATACATATATATATATATATATGTGTGTGTGTGTGTGTGTATATATATATATATATATATATATATATATATATATATATATATATATATATATATATATGGTACACTGGAGTGTGCTAGGATCGACATATAACAGCTATAACCTTAGTATAAAATCCCAAATATTGACGAAAACAAGAGACCCATAGAGATCCAAAGAGAAGCTATTTTGATAAGGAGTATCAAAAGATATTTCTATATATCTTTTCTCTTAAAAAAGTTTAAAGAAATAGAGGGTTTTTTTCTGATGGGAAAATTTAAATTGGAGGTGACGTGATAAGTGTTTATTATATTTTTGAGGAATATGAACATAATGGCAGAGGTCACCAAGAAAAGATGAGGAAGGATGTAAGACAACAAAGACTACCATATATATATATATATATATATATATATATATATATATATATATATATATATATATATATATATATATATATATATATATATATATATATATATATATATATATATATATATATATATATATATTATCTATATATGTATATGTGTGTATATTTATGTACATAAATACATGTATTAAACAAGAGCTCAAGATGAGCATAATTGCACAGTTTAATCTCGTTGGGGCATTTAAAAGTGTAAGTTAAAGGATTTCTGTTCTCAGCTGAAGATTGAACTTTCTTTTGAAATCAGACTCTAGATGCATAAAATGAAGGAAAAAAAAGAAAAATGGTCTTTCATATTTACAGAAAGACCAGCTGGATTACAAAGTATGGCTGGTACATTAAAGTTTTGATATAAATAACCAAAGTTGAATCTGTAGATTGATAGTAGTGTTGCGATCCAGTAACAGAGAGGAAGAGGTTCTTACTTGAAAATAACATCCACAGTTATTAATCAGACGGAAAAAGGTAGGCGATGGAAACAGGAGAACAGGTGGAAACTAGGATAAGGCTAAAAATGGTGAGGCCGAACACTCAACCTCCAATCACATTACCTTAGTCTGTGGACAAGACATGAATGCGATGAGAGCCGGGTTCCTGTAGCAGGGCGTCAGTGGAAGCTGCATCTAGTACTGTCCCCCAACATAGAGGGAGTACTTAAAGCAAAGAGCGTTGGCAATCTACAGAGACATCAGCGCGCGGAGGGTAAGGCGGCGAGGTAGGACCACCTTCAGAGTGACAACAGCAGAGGGAATCTAGGGAGGGAGGACAGTCAGAGCCCCTGGACAGACAGACTTTTATGCAGAAAGATGTCCTCAGATATACTAGCAAAGAGGGTTGTTGTTTAAGGTTAAGCCAACCTTGTGCTGGCATGGGCTCTTGCTCCTGGAGCAGCCCGTAAGAAAGAGGGTCCGTCGGAGCTTGTATTTACATGTCAAACGGCGCCGACGTGGTCGTGTTTTGACAGTTTCTACTTAATTGGTTCTTCTGTTATCCTCAGCTTAGGTACACTGCTAATCCTGTCAGGTACCTGGAAAGGTCGTCGAAGGTCGGCCAGTAAAAAGGTCGAGGAAGGAAGGGTACATTGTGGAGATACTTAGCGAGGAGGAGTGAGGATGAGTGGGAGGAGTTGCAGATGGATCAGGTCAAGATGGTGACCCTTAATGGCATGACAGATAAAAGTAAGGAAGGAAGGTTCTCAGGAAGATCTCATGACGAGATTGACTGGGGACTGTTAAAAATAGGCTAACTCTCAAAGGGTCTGCCAGATGTGCAATGGGCTACTGATTTTTCCCCCAAGCAAAGATTATTACGGTCAGTTCAGGGGTGATAATAATTTTGAGTACGGTCATAAAATTATCTTCTCATCTGACACCTGGTCATCATTATTGAGGGGTAAAGCAAAAGAAAAATATTAAGGGGACTTTGGCAAAATATTCCGTACTGCTTTTACGTTATACGTTGTTATATCAAAATTATCAAGACGGGAAAAGCTGATAAAAACGATCAAAATGACGTTTGTATATATATATATATATATATATATATATATATATATATATATATATATATATATATATATATATATATATATATGTGTGTGTGTGTGTGTGTGTGTGTGTGTGTATGTATGTATGTATGTATGTATGTATGTATGTATGTATGTATGTATGTACGTATATATATATATATATATATATATATATATATATATATTTATTTATATATATGTATATATATATGTGTGTATACTGTATATATAATATATATACATTTATATTATACATATATATATAAATATATATATATGTATGTGTGTATGCTGGGTAAGCGTTAGTCGATATAAATTTCAAACACACCATGAATATGGCAAAGAAAAGAGAGGAACAAAGCGTCGCTAGTGTGACTTTTGCGACTTCTTATAAAAACGATCGAAAACTATTACTCTTGGCTTCTTTTTACCCGCTAGTTAATTGCTTTTGATTCTTTGTCAGAATGTTTTGAATTGAGTTTTAACCAAAGTTAGTGACTCACTCTTCCTGAAAATTTCCATTCAGTAAAAATTATCAATTTATTGATCATCATTTTATTACCAATATAAAAAGCGATTCAACAGTGAATTCTGTCGAAACCTTGATATATATATATATATATATATATATATATATATATATATATATATATATATATATATATATATATATATATATATATATATATATATATAATTTTTTATCGCATTCTTCAGGATATACGAAATATAACAGCGATCACACTTTAGAGATCCAAGAATCGTTTTATCATATCCAGAGACCATTCTAGTTCTAACATCATTGTTTCCATTTTAGATTTTCCTTCCCTCTTCTTGTTGGGATACTCTCAATTTCTACTTTTACTTTTGTGGACTCTTCACGTAGAAACGAGGGCAGAGCCCCTAATAGCCGCATAAAACTCCGGTTTACGTTATGTTTTATGTTAGTTGTAGTTGAGGAAGCACCGCCATTACCGGCCGTATTACCCACCATACATATGGGAGTGTCGAAGCGGCGCTGAAAGTCCTCCTTTGAGGGAGAAGGGAGTAGGTGGGTAATCGCCGCTCTTGGGGACTTTCTTCTTCCTTTGTTTTGCAGCCTCAACTTTTCAGTCGTCTTGCTTGTTTTACTGCCGTTGACTTTAGCGACGCACTTCTTTTGTATGTTATGAATATGTAGCTCTCCTGTTTCCTCAAATTTGCCATTAAATTGGAAAACTAATATGGAAAATCATAATCGCCGAACAGCTATATAATGCATATCTCATAAAAATAGAAATATTTCTATAGGTATTTTGTGGATAATAAAGGCAAGAAGATGAAACGGACAAAGAGAAGAAAAATTAGCATTAAGAAGAATAAAAGGTAAATAAATGATATCCTTTATTAATACGATTTTTTGTCTGAGCAGTATAGAAAAGGGTGTATATAATGCAGTGCAGGTGAGATCATCTGAGAATATTTACCAAGTTAATGAGAAATTCACCGTCTTTTCTCCATATGTTTAAACTAATCCCCGAGGGGCTGTACTAAACACGGCGTCCCAAGGAGCTTCCGCCATGTTGATTGCCATAAACCTGGGGATTAGCGTCAATAATAAAGAAAAGACAGCACATTTCTCATTATCTTCGCAATTTCCTCAAGCTTATCGCACTTGTACTGTATTATATACACCATTTTCTATATTGTTTGGCCAAAATATATTAATAAAGGCTATTATATATAATAATAAAATATCTTCTTGCGGCCTTCTCCTTTACATTTGCTTCATATTCTCCTTTATAATTTCTTCTCCTCTTTTTCCCGCTACATCTTGTCTTTATCGTCCGAAAAATTCCTATACAAATATTTGTTTTTATGAGATGTGCATTTAATCGCTGGTCGACGATTATGATTTTGCAAATTAATTTTCCAATTTAATGGCAGGTTTAAAGAAACAGAAAATCCACATGCAACATATATGATACACAAGAAAAGTGCAAACGCAAAGTGTAGAGCGTAGGACCCATATTCAGTGCCGTATATGTGTATGTGTGTATGTTTCATTTTTACCTATTATAGTTTGCAGATTTTTCATTCGTAATTGTGTCAACAAGTGTGACAAAAAGATAAATTAAGAAAGCAATCTATCGATACAGCAGAATTAAATATGGATGAACACTTGTCAGAGAAAAACCTCTTTTGATGATAATATGAAACCTTCCTTTTTATTATAGCGCAGTCTCATTACAGAGGATTTCTCCTTCCTAACATTTCTCTCCCAGCACTCTCCCATTACTTCTGAATTCGATCATTGTCGTTATTTCTCGTTTTCTAAAGCTTTTTCTACGAGGCAGGATTCCCTGGGAGGTCCTTTAGAAAGCCACGCTCTGTTATTTGTGACTATGTGTCTTAGGCAAAGCTCATTGTTCTGGAATATTCTTTCATCATTCTGGGAAGCCTTATTCAGAGCTCGTTTATTACTGAATTCTTAGCTCACCTTTAATCAGCCGTCGGTCAGCGCTTAGGTCAATGAGGCGTCAATGTTATTGTTATATGAAGGAGCTTCATGTATTTCCGGGTTCCGGTATGGAGAAAATATTCAGAAGGCGTCGCTTCGTCTTTCTTCTTCGACTGAATTTCGTCATTTGATCTTTCGAATCTTCCGTGTCCATGAGGTCTATGACTGATTTCAAAATAAACTCTTCGCCCGAGTTTAAATGGTTTTATGGAAAGATATAAAAAAAAAATTACTTTGTTTTTGATTGTATAATAGTTCAAGAAAAAAAATATGAATGTTGTTTCAAAATTTCCTTTGCAACTGACTATTCGAATCTTGCTTATCCATTAATATCGATGACTCGCCTCATAATAAGCTGCCTCACAGGGTATTAAGAAAGATGATGAGGCCGATATAAAAAGAACATTTATCGGTTTGATATCGAAGAGCCCATCAAAAATAGGAACGCAGAACCACTGTGAAACGTCAGTTGCCGGAGGTTTCCTCGTAAACCAGCTGGAAAGGACTATTGATAGCTACAGCATTTCTGTATGGGAGCCTGAAACTGAAGAATGCAGATTAGAAAAGGATAATACGGTTTTTCAGTACACAAACCAGTAGACGAGACGACTTCTATAAACGCCTAGAAAACGATTAATTTATCTCGTCCAAATAAAACCAGCGACTGTTAGCAGTTAGTCTCAGCCTTCAGCCTCATTCCATCACGTTTATTTGCATTCATCTTTTATAGTTTTCTCCTCAAGTGCATATTTTGCCAGTTCATTAATCAGTCCTTAGTTCAACGGTTCATTTTCTTTTTCGGGCTGTCAGTTTATATTTATTTATATATATATATATATATATATATATATATATATATATATATATATATATATATATATAGAAATCATCAACACACAATCACGTGTGGAACAGAAATAAATTTCTGACTCACGTCGGGATCGAACCCAGGTCTCTCAGGTGGAAAGCAAGGGCGTTAACCACTGGGCCATACAAGTCTAAAAGAAGTTGGAACCTGAGAGCAACTGCACCCAAGGAATTACCTGGGCAAGCTAACTGCTTGCATACCAGCGAGTTTTCCCCAACTTCCCGACTCAGCAATGACCCAATAGACAACATTTCATTCGAATTATCCCTTCTGAGTGAATAAGATAGAAATCATCAACACACAATCACGTGTGGAACAGAAATAAATTTCTGACTCACGTCGGGATCGAACCCAGGTCTCTCAGGTGGAAAGCAAGGGCGTTAACCACTGGGCCATACAAGTCTAAAAGAAGTTGGAACCTGAGAGCAACTGCACCCAAGGAATTACCTGGGCAAGCTAACTGCTTGCATACCAGCGAGTTTTCCCCAACTTCCCGACTCAGCAATGACCCAATAGACAACATTTCATTCGAATTATCCCTTCTGAGTGAATAAGATAGAAATCATCAACACACAATCACGTGTGGAACAGAAATAAATTTCTGACTCACGTCGGGATCGAACCCAGGTCTCTCAGGTGGAAAGCAAGGGCGTTAACCACTGGGCCATACAAGTCTAAAAGAAGTTGGAACCTGAGAGCAACTGCACCCAAGGAATTACCTGGGCAAGCTAACTGCTTGCATACCAGCGAGTTTTCCCCAACTTCCCGACTCAGCAATGACCCAATAGACAACATTTCATTCGAATTATCCCTTCTGAGTGAATAAGATAGAAATCATCAACACACAATCACGTGTGGAACAGAAATAAATTTCTGACTCACGTCGGGATCGAACCCAGGTCTCTCAGGTGGAAAGCAAGGGCGTTAACCACTGGGCCATACAAGTCTAAAAGAAGTTGGAACCTGAGAGCAACTGCACCCAAGGAATTACCTGGGCAAGCTAACTGCTTGCATACCAGCGAGTTTTCCCCAACTTCCCGACTCAGCAATGACCCAATAGACAACATTTCATTCGAATTATCCCTTCTGAGTGAATAAGATAGAAATCATCAACACACAATCACGTGTGGAACAGAAATAAATTTCTGACTCACGTCGGGATCGAACCCAGGTCTCTCAGGTGGAAAGCAAGGGCGTTAACCACTGGGCCATACAAGGTCCAGTGGTTAACGCCCTTGCTTTCCACCTGAGAGACCTGGGTTCGATCCCGACGTGAGTCAGAAATTTATTTCTGTTCCACACGTGATTGTGTGTTGATGATTTCTATCTTATTCACTCAGAAGGGATAATTCGAATGAAATGTTGTCTATTGGGTCATTGCTGAGTCGGGAAGTTGGGGAAAACTCGCTGGTATGCAAGCAGTTAGCTTGCCCAGGTAATTCCTTGGGTGCAGTTGCTCTCAGGTTCCAACTTCTTTTAGACTTGTATGGCCCAGTGGTTAACGCCCTTGCTTTCCACCTGAGAGACCTGGGTTCGATCCCGACGTGAGTCAGAAATTTATTTCTGTTCCACACGTGATTGTGTGTTGATGATTTCTATCTTATTCACTCAGAAGGGATAATTCGAATGAAATGTTGTCTATTGGGTCATTGCTGAGTCGGGAAGTTGGGGAAAACTCGCTGGTATGCAAGCAGTTAGCTTGCCCAGGTAATTCCTTGGGTGCAGTTGCTCTCAGGTTCCAACTTCTTTTAGACTTGTATGGCCCAGTGGTTAACGCCCTTGCTTTCCACCTGAGAGACCTGGGTTCGATCCCGACGTGAGTCAGAAATTTATTTCTGTTCCACACGTGATTGTGTGTTGATGATTTCTATCTTATTCACTCAGAAGGGATAATTCGAATGAAATGTTGTCTATTGGGTCATTGCTGAGTCGGGAAGTTGGGGAAAACTCGCTGGTATGCAAGCAGTTAGCTTGCCCAGGTAATTCCTTGGGTGCAGTTGCTCTCAGGTTCCAACTTCTTTTAGACTTGTATGGCCCAGTGGTTAACGCCCTTGCTTTCCACCTGAGAGACCTGGGTTCGATCCCGACGTGAGTCAGAAATTTATTTCTGTTCCACACGTGATTGTGTGTTGATGATTTCTATCTTATTCACTCAGAAGGGATAATTCGAATGAAATGTTGTCTATTGGGTCATTGCTGAGTCGGGAAGTTGGGGAAAACTCGCTGGTATGCAAGCAGTTAGCTTGCCCAGGTAATTCCTTGGGTGCAGTTGCTCTCAGGTTCCAACTTCTTTTAGACTTGTATGGCCCAGTGGTTAACGCCCTTGCTTTCCACCTGAGAGACCTGGGTTCGATCCCGACGTGAGTCAGAAATTTATTTCTGTTCCACACGTGATTGTGTGTTGATGATTTCTATCTTATTCACTCAGAAGGGATAATTCGAATGAAATGTTGTCTATTGGGTCATTGCTGAGTCGGGAAGTTGGGGAAAACTCGCTGGTATGCAAGCAGTTAGCTTGCCCAGGTAATTCCTTGGGTGCAGTTGCTCTCAGGTTCCAACTTCTTTTAGACTTGTATGGCCCAGTGGTTAACGCCCTTGCTTTCCACCTGAGAGACCTGGGTTCGATCCCGACGTGAGTCAGAAATTTATTTCTGTTCCACACGTGATTGTGTGTTGATGATTTCTATCTTATTCACTCAGAAGGGATAATTCGAATGAAATGTTGTCTATTGGGTCATTGCTGAGTCGGGAAGTTGGGGAAAACTCGCTGGTATGCAAGCAGTTAGCTTGCCCAGGTAATTCCTTGGGTGCAGTTGCTCTCAGGTTCCAACTTCTTTTAGACTTGTATGGCCCAGTGGTTAACGCCCTTGCTTTCCACCTGAGAGACCTGGGTTCGATCCCGACGTGAGTCAGAAATTTATTTCTGTTCCACACGTGATTGTGTGTTGATGATTTCTATCTTATTCACTCAGAAGGGATAATTCGAATGAAATGTTGTCTATTGGGTCATTGCTGAGTCGGGAAGTTGGGGAAAACTCGCTGGTATGCAAGCAGTTAGCTTGCCCAGGTAATTCCTTGGGTGCAGTTGCTCTCAGGTTCCAACTTCTTTTAGACTTGTATGGCCCAGTGGTTAACGCCCTTGCTTTCCACCTGAGAGACCTGGGTTCGATCCCGACGTGAGTCAGAAATTTATATATATATATATATATATATATATATATATATATATATATATATATATATATATATATATAATTTATATACACATACAGTATATGTGTATGTGTATATATACATATATATATATATATATACACATACATACATATATATATATATAATATATATATATATACAGTACATATATTCATATATACAATTCAATATCTTGCCTCGCGGAACTTCATTCAAACGCATCACGGACGCCAATGTTTCAAGAGGTAATTGATTCAGACAACAACTAATTCTGAACAAGAAACATCGGGTCATTGTTTCAGAATATAATCAGTAAAGAGAAACGACTCTTCATTCTTGTCTTCATTTGCATGTGATTGCCAGCATAAATGTCTTTACCACAATTTCCCCCTCTAGAGTTGATTTAAATACACGATTTGTTTCGACAGATGAAAAGCAAAGCATGATGTGGAATATTAAGTTAGGTGATGCCCATAAAGAAATATTAGTTCTATTCAGTGTAGAGCATAAGACGGGAAAAGTGTAATAACAAAAGAAAACTGGTGTTTTGTCAGAGATAAAGATTGCTAATGTATATTCACCATTTTCTCACAGGGAAGATATTTTTGAGGGTTAAAAATGTTATATATATATATATATATATATATATATATATATATATATATATATATATATATATATATATATATATATATATATATATATATATATATATAATGTACACCCACCAAAGAAACCGATGTTGCCTCGCCAAACCTTGCTGGGAGAGATCATGTCCTTGCTCTGAACGGTAGCTGAAGTTACAACCACCAATGCATAGTTATGATGGTTCGAATGAGAGGAGGAGGGAAATTACCAAATTCAGACAAAAAAGTGCAATAATGACTCAAATATATTTCAAGGAGAGAGAGAGAGAGAGAGAGAGAGAGAAATTTTATTCTTTTAAGAAATGTAATCGTATTTTATTTCGATATTAATTATCTCTTTTAGGCACCGAGCACGTGGGGGTGGGGGTTAAGAGGATATTATGATAAGGAGGTTAAAGGTGATGGGCAATGGGGTGATGTTAATGTAGGGCTTGACGAGATTCGCTTATCAACATATTTGAAGTGGCGATATTAATACCCTTATTGATAACAGTTAATATCAATTATTCCAATTCGCCATGAAAACATAGATATGTATCATTATAGCATTACTTATATCATCGTTTACGTTCTGAATAGTTTTGAGGGAAAGTGGGGGGACCTGGTTTTCCGACGAGGGAGTTTGCGACACAGCCGTGGACGATGCGTATCCCAAAAGCCAGTAGCTGAGTAGTTTTGACGGCTGGGGATTTGCAGCCTTTGTGTAACTTTATTAGTTGGTAAACACGATTATCTATATTACGGCAATCTCCACCATATTGTTGTCTTCTTTAGTCTATATAATACATACTTATATATGGCATTTTTTTTGTAGAGATGGCGGCGGCAAACAACGACAACTCTGTTGAGCATTAACTCAAAGAGGTCGGATCATTGGTGAGTGGGAGCGTGGTGTTCCAACACGAGATATTGCCGTGAGCGTTGGAGTGTCAACTCGCACAGTCCAAAGGTGGATATCAAGATGGCGGGAAGAGGAAACATTGGCAAATAGACCTAGGAGAAGACGCCCACGCATAACCACACGACAACAAGACGAACAAATCATTGCGGCCTCCATAGACGACCTCCTGAAAACCTCAATAACAATCACGCAAGAACTGCATCTCTCGTGAACTCCACAGACAACCGGACAGCGACTGAGGGAGCATAGGATCAGGTGCCATGTTCCGGCGATCAAAGAGGAGCTAAAGGAATAGCATCGTGACACTCGTCGGGGCTTTGCTCAGCAACATGTTTACGATATCGATGACTGGAAAAATGTAATCTTCAATGTTGAAGATACGATGCTAGTAATAGTCAGGAGAGAGCTAGGAGTGGGAGGCCGTCCTCGAAGTCGACCACGAGGTCGTCTACGAAGTCGATCTCGAGGTCGTCCTCGAAGACGACCTCGAAGTCGACCTCGAGGTCGTCCACGACGTCGCCCTTGAAGTCGACCTCGAGGTCGACCTCGAGGTAGTGCTCGAAGTCGTCCTTGAAGCCGTCCTCGAGCTCGCCCTGGAAGCCGTCCTCGAGCTCGTCCTCGAAGTCGTCCTCGAGGTCGTCCTCGAAGCTGTCCTCGAAGTCGACCTCGAGCTCGTCCTCGAAGACGTCCTCGAAGATGTTCTCGAGGTCGTCCTCAAAGTCTTCCTCGAGGTCGTCTTCGAGCTCATAATCGAAGTCGTCCTCGAGCTCGTCCTCGATGTTGTCCTCGAAATCGACCTCGAGGTCGTCCTCAAAGTCAACCTCGAGGTCGTCCTCGAAGTCTTCCTCGAGCTCATAATCGAAGTCATCCTCGAGCTCTTCCTCGATGTCGTCCTCGAGGTCGTCCTCGAAGTCGACCTCGAGGTCGTTCGAGGTCGACGACCTAGAAGTCATACTCGAGCCCATCCTCGAAGTCGTCCTAAAGGTCATCCTCGAAGTCTTCCTCGAGCTCGTGGAGTGCTACTGCACCTATACTCAGGGTTTTACACAACACCCGAGCCGTACGTGGGTGAACTAATTAGATAAAGTCTAGTATGGCTCTGGTGTTATGTAAAACCCTGAGTATAGGTGCAGTAGCACTCCACGACCCCTATAATGCAACACTTTATGAGATTTGATGGCTGAACCGATAAGATCACTAACTGGTATTCTGATGTTTAAGGGTTCGAGCCTTGAGGGGGAAGGGTATTTTTCCAAAATCGTCATTGGCAAAAGTAATGGTGATTACGGATATCAGTTTCCCTAATTTTAGAGTAAAAACCGTCGAAATATGCTGCATCAAATGTAACCAAAAAGTAGCTTCGTTGTTTGCAAACTGAACGGAGAACAGAACCATAATAGCAGATGGCCGAACCGTCCCAAATAGCCACCACTCGTGACATGGTTATCAACAATAGCATGATTAATCTCAGGTGTTCTTAATCAGGTGTGCTCGCTCCTCTATGGGATGTAAGGCCGATTCCTAGGGGACCTTTCAGACGAACAAAATAACGCCAGAAGCCAGGAAATATTCGTAAAAATTCTGGTAACACTTCAACAGAAGTTGTGTGACAGGGATATTTTTATTTCCTCGCTACTGACGTCATTTTGTTGACTATCAGATATAATAACCATGTTTTCCCCCAGACACTTCCCCGTTCGTCTAGAAGGTGCCTAACGGGTGCGAGGATGAATATGAATAATTAAGACAAATATATATTTCTTTATATGCATATTACTTTTTTCTCAAAACGAAAATAGTAATAACGCTAGCTTTGTGAATGAAAAAAAAATTATCAATACACATCACATCAATTTTGTTTCTTAACATTTCTTTAATATTTTTTTTCCTATTTTCCAATTCTGAGGGTGCGGTAACGGACTGCTGATTTGGAAAGGGTGCACACTAAAGGGAGAGAGAGAGAGAGAGAGAGAGAGATCTTTTATTCTTTTAATAAATGTAATCGCATATTGTTTTGAAAGTAATCACCAAGAAATGTCATGACCTTGTTTTATTTCAATTTCTTATCATATTTATGAGTAAAATCCATAAATATTGATGAAACTGGCTATTCATATCAATATCGTCCTAAACAGCCAGTTACCTACGTTCTGGTAGTTGGAACGCAAGACATCTTTCAGGGCAAAAAGGGCATTCTCTCTCCAGCCAGGTCTGGCGAGGCGACATCGGTTTCTTTGGTGGGTGTACATACAGTATATATAGATATATACTGTGTATATATATGTATATGTATATATATATATATATACATATATTTATATATATATATATATAATATAATGTACTGTATGTACATACTCATATATATGACTTTTTATCACATCACCGTGATTCATATACAATCAGTAAGCTACAAACGTACTTTAATATCCAATTCGCTCTACCTCGGAAATAATATATTTTCATATATGTTACCGAAGGGGAATTTTTTAGTTGATAATAAGTTGGTCGTCCCGTGGGCTCGATATATATATATATATATATATATATATATATATATATATATATATATATATATATATACATATATGTATATATATATGTATATATATATGTATATATATATATATATATATATATATATATACGTACGTATTTCTGTTTATTATTTAAAAAGTGTTTACTAAAGGTAACAATATTTCATTGTTACACTGGAGTTTCTCGTTCGTACGACTTGTAGAAGTATATCAGATTTAGAGGAACCAAGACAAAAGAGTAATAAAGTTCCTCTGAAAATTATAAAATATAATGAAAAATATTACAGTTTAAAAGATATAATGATAATTATAATAATGTCATGATGTTTGAGAAAGCACTGCAAATGCAAATCTTGTAATACGCTGAACACTTTCAGTGTAAGAAAATTACGAATTTTTTTTATATATTCTTGATATTAGTAATCCTTTATATACAATAATATTGGTGATTGGAGTGTATTTAACTTTCATTTTTCGTTGTTATGAGACACCAATCATGTGTTGGCATTATTACTTCGATACACTGAATACATCTGAATGACCTGAACAATAGTTGAGCGAATAAAGAATATTGACCCGCTCATTCTGTTTACTGATTTGTCACCACAAAATAAAGATGCTACTGTCCCAGAATTCCTTTTTCCTTCTTTCTTTCTTTCATTTTTGACAGTACAGAGCGAGTCCTTGAAGTACACTTAATTTATTAGGCTGATTTATATTGGCTAATTGAGTAAAGTTACTAATTAACTGAAGATTATAAAATCTTCATGTAACGATTCGAGTAATGACAATTAAGTGGGGTTATATCCTCTTGCTGAACAGTGATATTGGAAATCAGATTTACATCGTTGATCACAATTGAGTACTTGATTTAATAAAAGTAGATCTTGACGAAGTAATTAGTTCTTGGAAACTCTACTTCAAATTTCGAGTGATTTACGGAATCTTGTCGCTCCATCTCTAGATATGTGTACGTGCGTATGTGTGTGTCTGTATATATGTATATATATATATATATATATATATATATATATATATATATATATATATATATATATATATATATATATATATATATATATATATATATATATATTTATATGTATGTAGGCTGTATATATATATACATATATATAATGTGTATATATATATATATATATATATATATATATATTATATATATATATATTATATATATATATATTATATATATATATATATTATATATATATATATATATATATATATATATATATATATATATATATATATATATATATATATATATATATATATATATATATACACGTGCGTGTGTGTGCCTGTCTGTGTGTGTTTGAAGATTTCGCATTGTCTATATTGCTTAAATAACCGAGTAGGAATGGTGTGTGATATGCTTTTGCGGTGAAAACGCTTAAGACGTTATTTAAAAATCAATTTATGTGGTAATTATAATAATCTGAGAAAGAAAGCTAACTGTTCCTTCTCTTATTATTTTTCAAGCTCTTCGTTGGGAGAGTCGGTAGAGCTGTGGACTGGTACTCGCCAGGCCCGAGTTCGAGTCTCCAGCTGGCTGATGAAGAGTTAGAGGAATTTATTTCTGGTGATATAAATTCATTTCTCGGTATAATGTGGTTCGGATTCCACAATAAGCTGTAGGTCCCGTTGCTAAGTAACCAATTGGTTCTTAGCCACGTAAAATAAGTCTAATCCTTCGGGCCAGCCCTAGGAGAGTTGTTAATCAGCTCAGTGGTCTGGTAAAACTAAGGTACACTTAACTTTTTTTTTTTATCTAAAGATGTTACTATCGCCAAAGTATTTAGAAGAGAGGTCATAGTTTAGCCAATTTGTACGTATACGAGCGCTGACAAAAAAAGACCGAGACACGGATGAATAGATTGGGATTAGTCTGGCTGACCATAGTCATTTGGTGACACCCCTTTTTTTGGTAATCGATGGAGATTTGGCTATTTGCCTCCCTTGATATCTTCTCGAGTATCGGCTTAAGGACTCGACGAATGTAGCCGCAAACTGCAGCTGAATCTTGGAGAAAAATATTCCAAAATCCGAATTTCTTATATCATCAAGTCGTCCTCCTCATTCATAACATTCTGGGTGCTAGTTGTTTTACAGCAAATAAATGCATGCCCCCTTTGGTGATATTTAATACATTCGCTTTTAAATGGCCTTGCGTGAGTGTTGTAAGTACAGAGGCCTACAATTTCTTTTGGTAAAGGGGGAAAAATTCTAGGACAGTTACCGAAAGAACAGTAGTCAAACCGAATATAGAACTGGAATTCCAATGGTTGTGCAGATTCTGTGATTTAGCCCTAGCAGAGGCTGGAATTGTACAATAGAGAAAAGTTTTGAATAATGGGAAGTCAGCTCACTAGCCAGTGTTATTTATAAATATCTTATTTGCCTTTAAAAAAAAAATGAAATGAGAACGGACTCAAGCCAGAATAATGGTGTTCAACAAAAAGCATAGCTCGTCGTTGAACAAATTATAACTTTAGATTTCATCCTTTTCATTTATTTTGCAAGTAACAAAGAGCCCTTTTGATAAGAAGAAAGTTTTCATCAACTGGTTTATATTTTACAAGTTAGATAAAGTAAACAAAAGCTCAACTCCCTTTTCAAGATTAAAAATTGAAAATTAAGAAAAAAATATATATATATATTATAATACACATATATAATTATATATATGTATATATGCAATATATATATATATATATATATATATATATATGCATATATATATATATATATATATATATATATATATATATATACAATCATGAAGCTACAAATGTCGCTTAATATCAAATTCACGCTACCTCGGGAATCTCTCCGATGGAGAATTATCACCGAAGGGGAATTTTGTAAGTGATAAATGGGTTGGTACTGTCGGGTCACGAGAGCTCAGTGATGACGTCGACTGGAGTTGTCGGATAAGGTCTGTGTCGAGGGTTCGTA
>JANJGK010008103.1:0-28098 GCA_039081455.1 Macrobrachium rosenbergii
CCATTTAAATGTGTTAATATAAGAGCTATGCCCAAGTGAATTTTCCAAGTACTAAAACTAAATAAGTCGTCAACATAACGGAGCCAAAGTATCTTGGCGGGTAAAATGGAATTACCCAGCCTACTCAGAAAATTCCATACAAATGTTAGAAATTTGGTATGCAGAAGGGAAATTGCCTTTCACAGTTCTTTCTGTCTAAAATATTTGCCATTAAAAAAAAATTAACAAATTTTTTATAGATATGCTTTTATTAAAATGCAATAAAAAGTAAAAAAAAAAAAAAAAAAAAATTGAGACACACCAGGATTTTCTTACAATTAATCGTATCTACAAAGCTGAATGCGTGGGCCCCAAACATGGAAGGAAATACTACAAGAAATAAAAAAAAAAGTCTATTTCTTTTCTTGTTGCATTTCCCTCCATGTTTGGGGCCCAGGCTTTTATTTTTGTAGGCATGATTAATTGGAATAAAATCCTGGTGTGTATCAGAATTTTTTTTTTTACTTTTTAGTGCATTTTAATAAAGGGATATCTATAAATATATTTTTTTATTTTTTTATTTTATACTTTTTAGTTTTGACAGAAATTGTAACCAATTTATGATTGTAGTTAACAAAACTGATATCCGTTTACGGGGAGGGTTTGGGAAGCGGGAAGGGAAAGGGGGAAGGGAGGGGGTGGGGGGGAGTAGGAAGGTGAGGGGAAGGGGAAATGGGAGGGGGAGGGGAGGGAAGGTGGAAGGTGAGGATGAGGGGAGGGGAGGGGAGGAGAAAAGAGGAAAGGGGAAGGGGAGGAGAGGAAAATGGGAAAGAGATGGAGGGGAAAGAGGAGGGAAGGGGTAGGGAGGGAAAGGGGAGGGGGTAGTGGGATGGGTGGGGAAGGGGTTAGTGGGATAGGTGGGGAATGGGGAGTGGAAAGTGGAAGGGGATGGAAGAGGGAAGGGGAGGGAAAGACATAGCAACAATAACACTTGATCGTGTGCTCCGGAAGGTTAGGGGGAGGGGAACGGGAATGGGAGGGAGACGGAAGAGGGAATAGGGAGGGAGGGAGGAGTGAAGGGGCGGGGGAGGACACAGCTAAATTAACACTTGATCGTTTGCTGGGGAGGGGAAGGGGGGGATGGAAGAGGGAAGGGGAGGGGAGGGGAGGACACAGTTAAATTAGCACTTGATCGGAAGGGGAAGGGTGAAGGGGATGGGTGGGGGAAGTAGATGGAAAAGGAAAGGGGGAGGGGCATGGAAGAGGGAAGGGGGAGGGTATGGAAGAGGGGAGGGAGAGGGGTTATATAGAAGATGGATTCTAGAGTCAAAGAAGTTGTGAAAAATCTGAAGAGTTTCATACAAATCCTGAGATACTGGGAGAGGTCACTGTAGGGTCACTAGAGGTCACTGCTGACCTACTGATCATGTAAGGTTGTATTGTCAACGGGATTGAGTAACCATGCAAAATTTCAAGTCCATCGGACGAAGGGAACAGGTCGAAAATTGAGTTACAAGTTCTGACCCAAACAGACAGACAGAGACACAGAAGCCAAGTTAAATAAAAACATGTAAAAAGAAAGTAAGTATCTACTACGCAAAGTCTAATTAACTGTAAAATGACACTAACCTGTAAAGCAGAAATATATTTACCTAGTTCACATTTCAAAATTTTAGATCATCATCAACAGGTACACAAGTGAATAAGCTAGTTACATCGAAACAAACCACGATTTCATCGCCCGTAAGCTTACATTTTTGCAGTTTATTAACAAAATTCTGTCGATTTTGTTTTAAAAAAGTAGGCTAGCCACTCTTCCGAACCAGGAAGCATGTATCGGTTGATGTAATTTAATGAGAAAGATAAGACACAACTCTTCATGACTTGGAATTTGATGGTGAGATCTATTAATCTGAACACAGAGTAAAAGAGTAAAAAAACAAGCATTTAATAAAAAATTCTATTTATTTTTGGTCATCTGTCAAAGAATCGCTTCAGTATAATATCATTATCATTATGTATTAATATTGGTGTTCGGTGATTTCCATCAGGGATACCATTTAAGAAGTAAAGAACGTTTGTGTTTCAGGCAGAACGAAAGAGACTCCCTTTTACGTACTGTGCACGTAATTTATGTGCTGACAACTTTCACCACAGTAGAGGCAGAATTTTGTTTCAGACAACAAGTAAATTTCGCTTTTCTAGTGAGACCCAAATGAATTTAGTAACTTGTTGAGTTACTTGCATTTCTTCCTTAACTGATAAGATTTTTTTTATTTTGATGAAATTTTACATATTTGGTCTCTCTAGTCGTAGTGGCTGTTCATGCGTAATAAATTCAAGCACTTTGTTCAGATGATGAAAATAAATTTGTTTTGTTTTCTTCGTTTCTATACATAATTTTCACTAGTCCAATAAAACCCAGTACAGTGAAAATTTTTCTAATGGGTTTTTTGCAAGAAAGAATAAAATGCGAGAATTACAAAACCCCAGGAACTATTTTAATATAGTAAAATGACAACGAAGGGTAATATAGTACTATTACTATTTTGTCATTGCATGAAAATTAACATTGTAGACATAATTGAACACAAATTAGTTCAGAAAGCATTCGTTACAATCGAGTACTGAACTTTATGGGACAGTACTTTCAATCAACGCATTTGTAAAGAAAGCTTTCAACAGACGAGATTTCCCAAGTCTCTGCTGTTGATAGTTGTGCATGTATCAGAAAATAACATGGTCAGTAAGTAATAATGTTACTCTAGAGAACTTATACTTATTCAAAAGAGGTGAAGAAAGAGTATCATTGTTTAGTAAAGATATTTGTATCGTTTATTTAAAATCAGCCTACAAAACGACACCTGACCAGCATAACCTGTAAATGTCTCAGAAAGGGATTGAAATCAAAATTTTGCTCTAGAACCCAGTCGACTTCTATTCAGTTCTTGCGAACGTACCTCATAAATTTCCTACATTTCAGACAAAAGCAAAAGGAGTTTTCAAGGAATTCTGCCTTCTTGGTGGCCGGTGATTTAGCATGGCAATTTAGTTTTCGTAAACTCCAGGTCATGACTGTATCTGACAATAGGAAATGGTTCCCCATTTTTCGTTAAAAATCTAAGTTAACCAGATTATAAAACGTAAGCATTTTAGGAGAAGAGGAAAGTTCAAAATATAAATATACATTTTAAAAATAGACACACATATACATATATATACATATACACATATATATACATATACACATATATACATATACACATATATACATATATACACATATATACATATACACATATATACATATATATACATATATATACATATACATGCATATATATATGTTACACCTACAGATTCAACATTCCTTTCGAAATGCTACGTAACGTGTTTTGCGGCCTAACTTCAGAAGACGGGGCAACTAGCAACCCTTTCCCTCTCTCTCTCTCTGGTATTCAGCCCTCAATCCGCGCATCTCTCTCTCTCTCACTCAACCTACAGGTTCTCTTTCTCTCTCTCCAACACCATCCTCAAAATGGATACTCTAAGGAAACAATCTTTCCTACATAAATAGATTTATTATCAAACAAACCCAACAAGTAATTAATTAACAAAGAAAAGATTAAAATGCATAATAAATGAATTATCAAGTCAAAAATAGTCTAATTCAAGATTTAATCTTACTCTGGCTAAAAAAGCCTTTACACTCTAAACTCCCACACACTCCATCTTAGACATTATACGTCTAGTCTTAAAGTCAACCACAGTGAAAGTAACCACTAATCTGCAAAGATTGCAGTGTCCTTTCTCTATAACCACAGCAATTCCACAGACATCTGTTGGAAAATTAAACAAACTTTAATCTCCCACAAATACACAAGTGTAAGACATAATAATGAAAGTCTAAAATGCATGGTTAATAAATGTCAAATCATAACACAATAAAATAGAATATTAAAGTTACATAAATGACTATGTCCAATTCTCCCCACAAATTCATAAGTGTCTTGAATATGGTAAAATTCACAAGTTCACAGTCTACACAGAAAAAAGAGAAGTCTGAATTTACCTTAACTGCCGGTTTCTAAGAGATTGGAAACACACAAAGCCACGTCTGGACGATATCGCTCTCGCTCAGTTAATAATCGATCAGACCTAACTTTTGGGCACAATTAGACAAACAATCTATATTTTCTAACGCACGAACTTACGTACTCGCATACCAGCTCGGTCGGCTGCCTCACAAATCAGAGCCAATATTGTGTGTTCATCAAGCCAAAACAGCTGAAGTAATCGAACTATTTGCTGGCTGCAATGATTTTGCAACTGCGGTTGCCCTAGTTACACCTTGAAGCGTCTCTTTCCTTCATCACACTTATGACTGAATATACATAGTAATTCTAAAATCAAGCATATTATCCCATATAGTGCTCGGCCACCCCATAAGAGCGTCTCGCTCTTTTAATGGCGAACTAAAGTAAAAGCATAAGTATAGAACATAACAAATAGAGCTTTGCTCAATCAGCAGTGTCTACTGCACTGCAGTTTTAAGTACTGCTCTCATGAACTACTGCCAAAGTCACTGGGGTCGTTTTCTTAGAGCCCTTGCATGTAGTCTTACAAGCACAAATAAGCTTTACTACCCCCATCTATCACTTACAAATTCCCCTTCGGTGATAATTCCCCATCGGGGATATTCCCGAGGCAGCGTGGATTTGATATTACGTGACATTTGTAGCTTCATGATTGTATATAAATCACGGTGTGATAAAAAAATATGTCATATTTATATATATATATATATATATATATATATATATATATATATATATATATATATATATATATATATATATAGTGTGTATGGTAGTTATAGTTCAATGTATACTGACGTATGTATAATTTCTAATATTCATTTGTGAATATTATCAGTGCTTTAAAAAAGCTTTCATATGTACAAAGATGATTTACTTGAAAGAAATTTCTAAGGGGTTATATAAAAATATCAGTAGAAGTACCATTAATCTTTTATCCTTTCTTACTCATCCCAGGACCTTTATTAAAGAAGGAAGTTTGCGAAAGGTCTGACAACAGTGATGCAACAGTACAATAGAATGAATGACATTCCATTTTAACATAAACCTACCCGGAAGAATTATATACCATTGTTGGTTTGTACTGCCACATTTAAGAGTGGTAGATTAAAAGCATTCGATGCGAAGTGAAAATGAACGAACGGGAAGAAAATGGTCAACAATTCCATATGCTTTCACGATTATTTAACGCCCATCCCGACAGCAGTCGCCAGGCACCCAAGATAGGTCTAGGTCTCGGTCTAGGTCTCTCTCTCTCTCTCTCTCTCTCTCTCTCTCTCTCTCTCTCTCTTTTGATGCTTTGTGTCTTAGCCTTAATAACCCCGGTATAAAATTTGATTTTTCCGTAGGACCTTGAGCAGTCTTTAAGATGAAAACTAAGATGTTAGTGAATTAAACATTTAGTAGCGGGGCAGATTGTCTCAGAATTTCAACTTGATGCTTGAAACCACTGATTCAAGGGATAGCGGATTGACTAATAAAAATATAGAGAGACAATCAAAGGGGATTTCTTTTTACAACTGATTGAATACGCCTACATAAAATTTACTTGGATAGGGAACAATAAGACATTGGGGTTTCTGTTACAAGATGTCAAGTATGTATGAACACAGTGAGGCCAACGGGTCACCCCTGTCGGCTTTTAGCAAGTCCTCTTAAATGAGGCTACCAGCCTCATAGCTTCTTCTTGACTCCCAGATACCTCTGATACCTATTCACTGGTGGTTATACTCTAGGTGACGGTAGGTCGCGCGGTAAATACAGACCTTAATGTTGGGAGCTCTCCTGCAAAAATTCTTATTGAAATATTTCTCTGAAATTGTCCTATGTCATTTTTTACGTTTTCATAAATGGTGTCTTCGATCAAAGAAGCCTTTTGAGAAAACTAGAAATTTAACGGTTAAGAATAAATAATAAATGCTGCTGTCTATTCAGAGAGGATTAATTTTAGTCAGGTATGTCGTTGCTGCTTGTTGCATATTTGATGCGTAGAGCAACATGATAAGATACTAAGAGAACACAAATACTAGAGTGGACATTTAATTTTTTTGCTGATCACTGCAATTCATGCAACAGGCCCCTAGCTGCACCAACGTTTCAGCCTTTTACTTTTCCTCCATTCCCGTTTCCTTTCTTCAGTCTTGCTGTCCAACCACTCCAACTACCTCTCTTCATTGCTTTGATAGCTGAATAGCCGAAAGAGCTTGACAGCCTAAATTTCATAAATCGGTCTAACTTCCCTTCACGCAATACGTTACATTCGTGCATGATAAAGTGCCAATAACGTTAGATTTATAGGGAAAGTGCTGTTTTATTCATTCTATCCCAAGAAAAATACTATCATTAAGATCATTTTTACTCCATTACCAGAAGAAAACAACAGCCTCTGAGCATAATAAACAATGAATACGAAACATGGTTCATTTCTGTGCTCATTTCGGTTCATCTATCCAACTTCGGGCATCGTTCTTTGAGATAAACGGTCATTTTGCTTCGTCTTCCCAAACTCGTTTAAGCACCAAAATTAACGAGCAAGAAAACATTTATTTTCGTGAAAGATCTTCCATTGCAAAGGGACTGTTCAACGAATGCGCTGCATCTTTCTTAATTTCTCTGCGAGAAGAATGAGAAAGTGACAGGCGTGAGGGAACTAGAAAATGAAGGTGATTTGCCGACTACTTCAATCTTCATGTTTTGTCGCTTAAGTCTTGGAAATGTTACTGTTGAAGACTGCAATAAGAAACTGTCGTCGCTGATGATTATTAAGTATATTTTCTAATGCATAATAAAGCGGTATGCGGCATAAATAAAACGTCGTGTCGTGCTCTTTGGGGTGCCTCAAAGATCCAGTTTTACACACATAACGCATACATATAAATATGTACTTACGTATATGCATGTGTGGCTTTAAATCTTGGAAACATGTGAAAATTCCTGTTTTTATAATGATGAATATACTTGTTGAATTCATCAGGGATCTTCTAACAAGTATATGTGTAGCTAATATTTCGTATTACATCCAACAATAATTTTGTTGTGTTGATAACTAGAGAAAAGTAACATGTTTCCAGGAGTGATGGGAATATACATGTTATCTTTGTTATTAACAGTTCATTTGAACTTCGTGATTTCAAATAAAAAGTGCACACGAGGAAGCCCTAAAAGTGAGGCATATATTATAATAGGTCAATACACATAGTAATCAGGTGGTTGATACTGAAAATTATTTTGGGAAAATATTAACAAGCCGTTTACTTTACAGCCTCTTTATTATCCTTCAGCACACAAACAGATATGTGTATATATGTGCACACACATACATACACACATTATATATATATATATATATATATATATATATATATATATATATATATATATATATATATATATATATATATATATATATATATATATATATGATAGAAATAATCAACACACTATCACGTGTGGAACAGAAATAAATTTCTGACTCACATCAGGATCGAACCCAGGTCCTTCAATTGAAAGGCAAGGGCGCTGCCCACTAGGCCATACAAGTCATAAAAGAAGTTGGAACCTGAGGGCCACTACACACAAGGAATTACCTGGGCAAGCTAACTGCTTACATAACAGTTGGAGAAAACACGGTGTATGCAAGCCACTATCTTGACCAGGTAATTCACTGTGTGCAGTGGTGCTCAGGTTACAATTTCTCTTATGATTTGTATGGCCTAATGGGCAGCGCCCTTGCCTTTCAATTGAAAGACCTGGGTTCGA
This sequence comes from Macrobrachium rosenbergii, assembly GCA_039081455.1. NCBI lineage: Eukaryota > Metazoa > Arthropoda > Malacostraca > Decapoda > Palaemonidae > Macrobrachium > Macrobrachium rosenbergii. Next base: position 7,836 of record JANJGK010008103.1, read on the forward strand.
TCCTGATGTGAGTCAGAAATTTATTTCTGTTTCACACATGACTTTGTGTTGATTATTTCTATCACATATTCACTAAGGAGAGATAATTCGAATGAAATGCTGTCAGTTGGGTCATTCCTGAGTCGGGAAGTTAGGGAAAACGCTGGTATGCAAGCAGTTAGCTTGCCTATGTAATTCCTTGTGTGCAGTGGCACTCAGGATAGGAAGTGAAATTGTGGCTGAAAATAGCAAAAGGGAAACGTTAGGCACATGCATGCAGTCCAGTCATCGAGAACAGAGAGTTAATATAAGTTACACAAGTTTTGAAAGCCCCTGCATGTGGGCCTGCATGTTTATCACATAGGCAAGCTACGGAATTACGAAGTGTTGAAAAAAGGAAATAGTGCGAGTATTTCCTACTTGCGTTATCCAGACAATTTGTCATTTTGGAATAGCCAGGCACATATTTTAGATCTCACGTGGGGCAGCCAGCAAATTTCCGTATCGCTGGAGCTCAAGAATTCAATCTCTCTCTCTCTCTCTCTCTCTCTCTCTCTCTCTCTCTCTCTCTCTCTCTCTCTCTCTCTCTCTTAGAGGTTTGGAATCCGTTAGGCTAACTCATAATTCCTCATTATAGAGTAAAATCTCAGAAAAGGCATAAAATTTGTTCAGGCCACATGAGCAAATAAACATGCTTCATATTTTCATTTGTACACATTCCTGCGTACAGCACTGCACATGATAAATTCTATTCCATTCCAAAGTGTTTCCATTCAATAACCACCCGCTATTTCATTCATAAGCATAAGAAACCTTTTTTTGTGTATTTGTTTATCTTTCTTTTTGTTTAAAGTTTACTGTGACCACGAGGTATTCAAGTTGCTCTGAGTTAATTTTCGTAAAGCCTAGGAGAAACTTTTATATTTGGGTTCCTCTAAATATAGTTATCAGAATAATGTTTGTACAAGCGGGGTCAGTCACGGAAAAAATTCCCATGCTGGTCATTGTCCTTTGGCCAGGTGTGTACCAGACGACCTTGAGCTGTCAGTTACTGAGCCAGACACAAACCCAAGTGGCTACCCAGCTGAACAAACATAAGCTTTTCCGGTCACGTGCGAGGTAGGCGAAAATAGGGAAATGTAAATTCGTATGTACATGCACTTAGGCAAACAGTGCCCATGTATGGTAGGATTAAATTTTGAACCTATATTAGATTGGAGGAAAATGCTCTTATTAGGGTTGGCAAAATATGCACATTTATCAGCCTAACTTACAGATAATATAACTGTAACTTATCTGCCTCTCAGCGACGAAATTATCACTCCTATAAAAATAAGCAGAAGTAGTCTTCTAAAACGTCTGGCTTCTAAACCACCAATTTGTATCAGTATGTAAACTTTACCTCCTCTGTGCCAGTATCCCAGTGTCTTTCAAAGTATTATTTTTTGTTACGGTTTACGCTATGTCCTTTCTTTTGTTCATTTTATTGTTGGGGTTATTTTTCTAAGAGTGTTACGACAGTCACTGAGTTTCCGAACCTAATCCATATCGGGACTCCCCTGAAAGGAATTTTTTTTCTCATCACAAGAAAAACCAAATTCTCGGGAACGGGTAAATGCTTCCTGAACCAAACCCAAATTCACGGCCTGGCTGGCCTTGTCTGTGCATGAAATAAAACCAAACTTCCTACGTCCTCTGGACAAAACCAAACCAGTTCCCTGCAAACAAATCCATGCCCTACAAGGTAAAACCAATACAAGTAAATTCTCAGGAACAGGCAAACACTCCCTGAACCAAGCCTTAAGATTCACGCCATAACCAGCCAGGTCCATGCGTGAATCCAGAACCATGTCCCACGAGACAAAAATCAAAAACCAGTTCCCTACGAACAAATCATGTCCTATGAGGCAAACCAAAAACCCCAACATTCACGCAATAGCTGGCCGAGTCCGTGCATGAAATAGAAACCAATTTACGTCTTTCGAGACATTAAAAATTCGTTCATCACGAACAAACTAAGCCTTATTCAGACATTAAAAAATCTTTCATCATGAACAACTGCATCTTATTCAGACATATTAAAACCCATTCATCACAAACCACTACGTCTTATTCAGACATTAAATATCGTTCATCACAAACAAACTAAGTCTTATGAGACATGTTGAAAATTTGTTCATCATAACCAAACTAAGTCTTGTTCAGACACATTAAAAATTTGTTCATCGCAAACAAACTAAGTCTTATTCAGATATATTAAAATTCGTTCATCACTAACAACTGAGTCTTTTAGACATACTGAAACCAGTTCATCATGAACAAACTTGGGTCTTTTCAGACACCCGGAAATTTGAGTCTTTTCAGACATATTGATTATCTAAAGGGTCACGCCCATATAAGCATTATCTCAAGATATCTACGACATCCAGAACCCAGCAGAATAAGGACTTCGTGTTCTATATGTCTGCTGGAAAGGATATGGGACTGTCAGGACAAGCCCTGAGGGAGTGGGTCCAAGAGAGAATAGACAATGCCAAAGCAGAGAGAGAGGCCGAAGGAAAGGCGAAGAAGGAAGAACAAGATAGGCTAGATAAACTTCCAAAGAAAGAGCAAGATAGGCTCGATAAACATGTGAAGGGAGAACAAGACAGAAAGGTGAAGAAGGCAGAGCAAGATAGGTGAGATAAACTCACAAAGAAAGAGCAAGATAGGAAGGACAGGCTCAACAGGGAGGAAAAGCAGAGGGCCCACGAGTTCCAGATGGCCCAAATTAGCACTACCAGCTCCTCTCCAGCCCCTGGCACATCCGCCCTCACTCAGGCTCATACCTTTATGCCCAAGTGAACCGAGGCCTAGCCTGAGGTGTGGCTCAATAGGGCAGAAAGGGTCCTTAGCACCTACCCACTCGCTCCCGCTGAAGTCTCCCTACTCTTGGGAAAATTCCCTGGAGGAGAGGGTCTAATTGCTTTCAATGCCCTCCCTCAGACGGATAAAGGGAAATGGGTGGAAGTGCGCCAAGTGATCACAAAGGCATATGAGATCATCTCTGAACGCTTCAGACAATGCTGGAGAGGCCAGATAAAAGAAGCAGGACAGACCTGGTCTGACTGGGTGTATCAATCAGAATGGGTCCTCTCCAAATGGCTGGAGTCCCTGGGAGTCTCCACTGCCGAGGACGTCCGTGAGTGGTTCAAGGTTGAAAACTTTTTATATTACGCCCCTTCTGCCCTAGCAACCTATGTATGCGAAAAAGCGCCACGGCTCTAGTGGAGTGCTGTCGCCTCGCCGACACGTGGGACACTGAACACTGAACAGTGCCTTGCTCAACCGTCCCAAACGACAAGCAAATTTCAAATCAAATATTAGTGCCTGACCCTGCCTTAGTGCTAGCACTAGAGCATGCCCCCGATCCCCATTGAAGACATCCCCATCAGGATCCCCTCTCTTCTCCCAGCCTGGCTCCGCTACCAGTGCCGGTAAGAAAAGACAGATTCTTCCGACCACAGCGGAAGCTCAACCAAAGGTGCAGCCTCACAACCTGTGCCTGAGTTGGTCATGGTAACCTGTGAACTTATCACGCCCACTGCAACCTCTTCTTCTCTTTCCCACCCCTGTGGACATGGCCACGAGTGAGGATTCTGCCGTGTCTCAAATAGCCAATGAACTCAGGGAACTGCGGTGACTTGGGGTACAGCCTGAAATGAACGCCCCTGCTTCGGCTGCCAAAGAAGCCGACACAGGTGGCACTCCAATGTCCTCCTCAGGCTCGGTTCGACTGATTCCCCTACCAAGGAGAACCATCAACCTAAAGAGATCTGCGGCAGAAATCACGGGCGTAGGCAACGTTAGGTAGCTTAAAGAGAGCTGCTGAGCTCTCCTGGCACTAGTGCAAATTTGGCACAGTGCCACCCTTTTATCCAACGAGGACCTTGGCACCTCTATCCAGAAGAGGGTGTCATGTTTCCTCGCCTGTTTATTTTCTTTATAACTCTGTAATTTATTCTTTTCCTTTAACATTTTTCCTTTCATTATTTTGTTCAATTAATCATTATTTTAAGCCTAACAAAGGCTTATATTTTACCTTGCTTCCCACTCTGTTGACAGACATTTCAAATTCATAAGTCCTATGACTTCCCTCTCATGCCTATAAACACATGATACATTTTAAAATCATATATGCCCCAAACCTTAAAGTATTACCATATAAGTGCCTCCTTGGCATATTAATCATAATTTTTTCTTTAACATTATCATTTGCCTTCTTTGTTATCCCCTTGTAATTTAAATCCCGAGTCCGTGACTTGGAAAGACCGTGTACTTTACATATTTGTGTGTCCTTCATTGTACTTAGCTTTGTGCCTGAAAACACCATTGACCTCAGTGGCGCGTCTGGCACTGTGCCATTGACTAAGTAACATGGTGACACCTAACAATGATCATGTTTACTTCATTGTAATGCCTCCTAAAGGCAATCTAACTGCATGTCTTTGACTGTAACAACTACTAAAGGTTAAGTGCATGATTATTCTAAGATTTACCTTAAGGAAATAACTTACAGTTATTGTGTTTAATATTTACAGTAACTTCCTTATGTTTGTAACTGCTCCTGTTTCCAAATAACAGTAGATCATGATTTATCGCATTTTAATGCTTATGATAATTTACTCATATTTCTTTTGAGATTTACCTTAAAGAGGTCAATTAAAGTTAGTGTATTTTAATATTTACAGTAACTTTCTTATAGTTGTAAATGTTCCGGTTTTAAAGTAACAGTAATCTAAGGTTAAAACCTTTATTTTTTTCCTTACTCTGCGATTAACATAAAATATTGAATTCATTATCAAGTAACTTATCAGATATCTCATATGACGCAGAGAGATTTAGGTTAATAAATATACATGAGTGTCATTTTCATTCATTCATCACCATATCGAATGACCGACTTGGTCCCAGTCCTAGGCTTCTAGCCTAGACCTGTCATTTCATCCAAATCCTATGAGAGCTGATAGTCAGCTCAGTGGTCTGGTTAAACTGTTTTAATAATAATAATAATAATAATAATAATAATAATAATAATAATAATAATAATAATAATAATAATAATACATGAATGCCGTTAACGAGGAAATTAAAGTAATATAAAGCATTTGTCAGCTGAATCCTTGGTTGGATAGACATTCGCACTTGACTGAAGGTGCAAGATGTCAACTTGGACGGGGAGTTGCCATATCTTTCCAAGCATCCCAGACGACAAACGCTTAAATTTAAAGCTGGAAAACACAGCAGTGCATTTTGGCACTGCCTGACAAGGAAGGGAAAAAGGAATATTGGCCCTTCCCTTAATCTGTTAATCGCGCTCTGTATATCCCTTCAACTTTCTCTTCTTGAACATGTGATACTGCGGAATCCTTCGTTTACAGACAAGATGTTGTGGGGAGATTAAGTCTGGCCGGAGGCAGAATAGAGCCGGCGATGCAGATTACGATAGAGAACACCTGGCATGAACACCTGGCACTGAGTCATAAATGATGCGAGGTCAAAGAGAAACGACACCATCCCCTTCTACCTGTAGGTGACCTCCTAACCCCTGACCTTCTAACTGCTGACCGAAGTCATATAAGGGCCTCACTGAAGGAACAAAAGAGAGAGACGTAGCTGGACGCGAGCGAGACACATCTCACCCCTCCATTCCTGCCTCCTTCAGAGAACCATGCCCTACCACATGGTCCTGCCTTGTAGGGACCCTTGGTATTCTTACCAGTGAAGCCCTTAGCCCTCCTCTGCAGCCATTACCCTCGCAGAAGCCACCTCTCTTCTACAAGGTAAAGTGATCTGTTGCAAAGGTTCTTCCAGTCAGTCACACTGTTTTAATTCTCGTACTAAACTTCTTATTTCCATTTCTAAGTGCCAGTATTTCCATATCAACCTTGCCTTGTTAGGGCAGTGTTACATAAATGCCTGTGTTTAAATAATTACATAAAATCGTGTGTTTAAGGCTTCTTTGGCACCCTCTATGCTTGCCTTGTCCTATGCATATTTTACTGTGTCCTTACTGCCTTTTAATTCGTAAATCTCTCCGTTTACAGAGCGTTTGTTACCGTGGAAATCTCTCTTGACTGTGCCTTGTATCCGCATCATCACACCGACGGATATACCTTCAAGCTTTCCCAGTTATAATTAATCTCTCAGGCCTTACCTGCCTGATTAGTCCATTTCATCTTCTGATTTCATTTCATGTAAATACACGTAATTTTAAACTTACCCTAACGTGTTTACTTACAAATACCTTATGATTAGAGTCCTCGGCTCAGTTAAATTCCCCCTTTTTCCTTGTATTTTTACGAACCATGCTTGTATGAATTAAAACGTCACTCATTCTTAATTAAAGTATTAATGAGGTACTTTGAGTTTACGTCGGCAAAGTAATATTGATACTTTCCCAAGCGTTTTTATGACTAATATATATGTAAATATCCTATCGGCCCAACTGGGTGTAAAACTTTGGATGGACGCCGCTCGCCTTTTACTTATCATCATTTGATCTCGTCCCATCTCCAGTTCAGCAAGGATCATCGACTTTGATTCTTTACGAGTTTTAATTGGGTTTTCGGATTAAGTGGCCTTGACTTCTGGGCGCTAATACTTGAAGATGAGGCCTTCCAAGGATATGGGTGTATATGCTGAAATAGATGAAATTCATAGTGATAGACACCTTTCAGTATTAACGATAACATTTCATGGAGCAAAAGACCTCTAAATTTCCTCTGTTAAGAAAAGCGCAAGTGTTTCTGGTTGAATGTGTTATATGTTGGCACCTGTTCTCGGGGAGAATTGGTATTTCACAATGATCTTGAGCACCTCTTTAGCAAAAAGGTAATAGCGCGCGCGCGCGAGAGAGAGAGAGAGAGAGAGAGAGAGAGAGAGAGAGAGAGAGAGTTGTAAATGAGATGTGTGACAATCAGCAGCCTTTTTCGTGCGACATAAGACGAAATATAAATATATTATCACAAGAATTTTATTAAATGCAGTACTCCTTTCGATTGCAATGACTGCAAACAAGTCCCGGAAGTGTTTATGTTTATAGAGGACAAGGCAGGAGAAACAGTGAAATTGGGAAACGATATTCAGCCTCGGTGACGTTCAACATTGTATGTCACACTGAGAAGAGGATTGAGATTCGCCTAATTTATAGGAACTTTAGGTTAATATTACATTGTAAAAGCCAAGGTGAAATCATATGTTTCAATCAAAATAATTGAAATCAGCCTTTATATTTTTCAATCAAAATAATTGAAATCAGCCTTTATATTAAGTTATTTTATCAAATCTTGGTCTCTTTTGAAAATCTCACTATTGGAAAGGAATATAGAAATTTAGGCCAAAGGCCAAGCTCTGGGACCTGTTAGGTCATTAGGCACTGAAAGAGCAATTTAGCAGTAAAAAGATTTTAAACGTGTAGCAAGAGGAAAACCTCGCAGTTGCACTGCAAAACAATTGTTGGGATGGGTTGCAAAGTAAGATGGAAGAAAGAAAATATGAGCGGAGGTACAGCAAAAGGAATGAAAGAGGTGGCAGCTAGGGACCGAAGGGACCCTGTAAAGAGCCTTATTTAATGCCTAGTGCACCACGTGAGGTGCACGGCCGGCAATACCCTCCTATGGGGAATTGCTCTCTATTAAATTGCATGAGAGTCTGCTAACTGAGAAGGAAAATAAATGTTTGCACCCAAAGTCCGAAACGACATGGAAGAAAGAAAAGATTATTCGTGAACTGCCGACACCCTAATCCTTAATCCCTAATCCTTAACCCCTTCTACACTCTTCCCCCGCATCCTTTCCCCACCGGCTTAATCTACCGCCGAGTTGAATCATTCAAGTAAACAATCACGTTACAATGGACAATTCCCGTTTAACTAATGTATATGTGTATATATATATATATATATATATATATATATATATATATATATATATATATATATATATATATATATATATATATATATATAATCAAAATTTTAATGTTGATAAGTATTCTTTCTTGGAATTTTTCTGAACGTGTACTGAGACATTAATAAATGCTTTTTGACATTGCCTTCATTGTCTGTTTTTCTTATTCACGCTTTTGTACAAGGCCATTCCAAACATTGCCAAAAAATCCAAGTCTTACTTTGGTGTCTGTTCACTGGCGTGGATATAGAGAGCTGTTCGGTTCCCATTAAATGTTAAGATACTGCATAGGGATTACCTAAGATATAGACGTTTAATATGTGCATAAAATTTCCATTCAATATAACGATAACAATCGTGCAACCGGCGGAGTTACAGAATTGAAGTGGTTCCATATGCATCCTGGATGCCAAAGAAAGGTTTAGTTTTAGTCGTTCTGAAAAGTAATTGGAATTTTATTTAAATAGGCACATATTCAGTTGGATCAAATTCATATAAATTCAAACCGTAAAATTACATTTGAATAAAGACAATAGAATTCGTAACTAGTTGTCCTTCAAATAGTATTAGACCTGACTTATATAATAACTCTCTCTCTCTCTCTCTCTCTCTCTCTCTCTCTCTCTCTCTCTCTCTCTCTCCTTCTTTGTTTCTGCGGGCGTCACTTTGCATTGTTTGAGATCCTTTTATAGAGTCTGACGAACACAACCACTATAAATACTTTGAGAATGATGTTGAGTCATTCGTCCTTTTAGATTCCACACCACACCTATTCCTGTTCAGTTTGATAATGGTGACGTCAGGTAACAATAAAAAAGCAAAATTTATATTCTTTTATAATGTCCCATTTTCCGAAGAACACTTATTGCATTCGATTCTCCAAAATTTACATCTTAGCTAATTAATGTATCCTGGGCAAAGCTCAATTCAACTCCATGTGGGTAATATACATGCTCATGCCTTACATTTCTTGTTAATTTACTGACTGATTATAAATATATATATATATATATATATATATATATATATATATATATATATATAAATATATATATACATCTAAAATATATATATATATATATATATATATATATATATATATATATATATATATATATATATATATATATATATATATATATATATATATATATATATATATATATATATATATATATATATCACGACCAGTTGAACGACACTGCATTACTTTTGAATTCACTTTATAACAGACATTTCTTACTTAATAGGACATCTCTGCTTAACAACTAAAGGGGGAAAGTTAAGATTGCTTAACAACTAAAAGGGGATAGTTGAGATTGTTCATAGTCGCCCCCCCCCCATACTTTGGGTATCAAACGCTTTATATTTCAGGTAAAGCAGTGTTTCATAAATGAATACATTGCAGACTTTTTATGAAGAGATAAAAATAGATTCCACAGTCTAAAATGCGAAAATGGTAAAAACGTCAGACGCAGCAACAAATACATAACGAACTGAGCCTTTTTCATTAACGTCAATAATACAATAGCTTAAGAAAACTGACACTAACGTGCACTAAAATGCAATTACTCCGAGAAGAGCTTAATTATTATATGGAAGATAGTGTTAGCTGTTTTCCTTAACCCATAATTTGGCTTATTTGTTATAATGGTGTATAAAATTTCGGTCAAAAGCCAAGCGCTGGAACCTATGAGTCATTCAGTACTGAAAGGGAAACTGGGAGTAGAAAGGTTTGAAAAGTGTAACTGGAGGAAAACCTCGCAGTTGCCCATATTATTAGTAGAGGGTGGAAAGTACTATGGAAGAAAGAGAATATGAATGGAGATATAGTAAAAGAAATGAAAGGGGTTCCAGCAAGGGGCCGAAGGGACGCCGCAAAGAACCTGAAGTAATGCCGACAGTTCACCGCGCGAGGCGGACGGACGGCACTGTCCACCCTACGGGATGTCTTATTTGTTGATTTACACACAATTCAAATTATCTTAATTTTGCCAGGTATGATTAGTGATATTACTGAAAGGAATATTGGTCAAATATTTGTATTTTAAAAATTCTTTCTTATATATCTCAACATGCCAGTTTTTACAGTGTGTAAGTGAAACGCAAATGGCACAATATGTGAGTAAATGACATATCTTCAAGAACTTTGACTTGGGGTTCGAACTTTTACAAACAATAGTAGGATTCACAAATGAACTATACCTTTCATTATGAGTTAAAGAATTAAGGTCCCCATATCCAATTCAAGGACGAAGTAAAACCACGTTTATCATTTTTAGAAAATAATGATCAAAAAACAGACTCCAAGCCTAACAATTTTACAGTATTACTGAGGCCAATGTGTTGAGTTCGAAAGATCAATTTCTTTATTACACTGTAGGGTCCTAACCAAATGTAAGTCCAAAATATGGACTGAAGAAAATAAATGAAACTAAATAGAATAAATTAAACCACGCTATCCAGAAACAGTGAATGACTTCCTAAAAGAACATGAAAGACATTTCATCAGTTTGAAAATTAAGTAATTACCAATGTGAAAAATTACGAATTCCTTATTTCCGACTTTGGCCGCACTGTAAGCATGTTTATTTTTTCTATGTTCGCTTCTCATACCCTGTTTCAATCTGCTAATCTAATCATTGGAAGCTGTCATATTTATTTATTTATTTTTTTTTTTGAGTTTGGTGGCCTTGCAGGTCGGCTTGTTGGGATGTTTACTTATTTTTAATAATAATAATAATAATAATAATAATAATAATAATAATAATAATAATAATAATAAATATTAAGATGGTAGTCCTGTGGAAATGCGCTACATTCACAACCCGATCAATTTTCATTTGCAGATCAGAAGCAGTCTTTCGATAAGAGTTGCAAGTTTCGATAATCATCTGAGGTGTGGTCCATTTTAGGCTCATAATAGCGGTTTTTTCTAGTTTTATATATGTGATTTTCTTGAACTTGACATTCACTTCTCACCTAAACCCCCCCCCCCCCTCTCTCTCTCTCTCTCTCTCTCTCTCTCTCTCTCTCTCTCTCTCTCTCTCTCTCTCTCTCTCTCTGTGCAGGTATCCCCTTCAAACACCTACATCATAGGCCCTCCCTTCGTCCTCCGTCAGGAGAGTTGAGACTGACGTTCTTGTCTACCATTTTCATTTTTGTTTTAATCCTATTTACTTACATATAAATTGAATACCTTGCAGCCATTTTTATTATAACTAGGGAATATTATATTTGAATAAAGCTAAAAATGCAACGTCTCAAGGAAATTTCAGGGAATACTTACATTGAAAATAAATTTAAGCCTTTACATTCCCATCGTATTTAATGGAATTAAGGTGCGGTAATGAGCTCAACTGAATATGTACAAAGAGATGGTTCGAAGACATGCATAGGAAAAATAGAGGTCCATTTTCTATGCTGTTGTCTTGTTCACACAATTTCCATTGCAAAGAAATCTAATGATTGGAATAACGATATATAAACAAGCGTTATTTAAAAACGTTTCCTTAGCCAGGAAAAAATTTTTGCTCTAAAAGCCTACTGTGTTAGCCAGCCACTTTCGCTTAGTATGAACTGACCATTTTTTCATGTCTGTATTGTTTGTCAGCACTGATGATTCAGTCTAAGTAAATCAACACGGGAATGCTAAGAAAACATAGTTTCAGATCCACCGTATTCCTGATAAAGAGAGGACGTAAGAACATACAGTAGGTGAACAGGGCAGAAATATGAGGTAATGCAGACATCAGATTTGATCTCGAATATAACCGGAAGAACTGCTGGTAAAGAATTAGTGAAAGAAAACATAGTTTTATTTTTTACTTCTTTAAGATATCGAAGAGAGAAATGCCTTTATCGAGAAAATGATAGCCTCATGGTCATGCACACACAAATGCAGCTTAAAAGGCACAAAATTATTTGCACATACCAAAAGTTCAGAGTAGCACGAGACTCGGTAATCAAATGTTCTATAATTATGATTGAAATTAAATGCACATACCTGGCAGAAAAAGAGCGAGCTCGTATTAAAAAAAGTTATTGTTAAATTACTGCGAAATTAATGTTTTTTCGTGTAACCTCCATTTAGTATTTTGACGTCAGTACGACGCTACTTGCATTAAAATTAAAGGCGAAAGAGTTAAGTGTAATTCAGGCGCCTGTACATAAAAGCAGTTTATATATATATATATATATATATATATATATATATATATATATATATATATATATATATATATATAATATAGAATATATGGAAAAGGTAGGTCATAGTCTTTTTTTCTATAAAAATGAGCGTTTCTTGATATTTTTCCATCCGGAGATTTTCATTACTCGTTACATATTAAATGGGATTAAAACTTAATGCCTTCATCATTACAGTCATACACGAAGTGGATAGTTTTCTTTTTAATGGTTAGTTGAATCTGAGTAGTAATTTGAGAAAGCTGCCATTAAAATTTAACAAGTGTATAATAAAAATTTGTACATTGGTACAAGTTCCGTAAGATTATGCATACGAGTCATCACCTATGCTATTGTATCTTATCAATTTTCATTCTAGAAGAAATTTTTTTTAGGAAGGAGAACATAAGTGTTATTATTTTCTCTTAACTTTATGCATATCGCAAAGAAGAGAAAATAACTGTTATTTATAGAATTATATGAAAAAATACTTGACAAAATCCATAGAAAAATAATGGAAATACTCAGGAAAACAGCGATCACAAAGCATTGAGCCGAAACGAATGAAATATTTAGGAAGATAAAGAAATATCATGTAAAAAAATCACCTTACTAAGAAACACACACAAAAAAAAAAAAATCCCAGTATCAATAAGCCAAAATGTAAACATTTACTTTAAGGGAATAACTAATTGAAACGTTGGTTATTTATATTCTGAATTCAATATCTGAAAAAAAATGAGAAATGGAACTCAAAAAACAGCATATATTTAAGATAATTAACATTTTTCCTAGATATACAAACAGAAAGTCTTTTAATGGATACCAACTGCGACAGTTGGTTCGGTCGTTGACGCTTGTTAACAGTTTTGAGTTTTTAAATTTGGGGACAGGTAGTGCGGCGGCGTGGGGAACCACCCGCCTACAGGTGCACAAAGTCACTTTTCCTTCGGCTGCAGGGAAATTGAGAGTTGGTTATAGGTGGGAGTATGATAAGAATTCGGGTTTGTATACTTAGGAAAAAAACGATTTTTGTTAAAATTTTACCATTTGTTCTTACGACAATACAAACCCTCGCCTTTTGTATGGAGAGTTATTCTTAGGCAGAAAGAACTGTCTCAAGGTCATGACTGGTATTGATCTCCCACCTGGAAATAGCTTTCTGGTCACACAAGTCAGCAAGGGAAGGAAGAGTCCTGGCACATATGTTAGCCAGGATGACAGGGCCTTTTACCAGAGAATGGTTTGTTGTAACCTCACATGAAGAAAAAAGGATTTAGCTTTTGTAAGGAGAGACTGGCTCAGAAGGTAGCTTAATATCATTGAGAATTGGATCAGTATGTTAAAAGAGGGATGAGGGAAGTCAAACCTGATTATCACCATTGTGAGATCCTGTTCTATCCTAGCAGAGCTGGGGCAGTTACAAAACATGCCGAGTAGCCACCACAGGCCAAAAGGAGACTGCCATGCACCTGCCCTCTGTACCTGTGGACAGAAAAGTTCCCCTTGATGCTACAGGATATAGTATAGCAGTCTCATTCGTTAGGCAACTCATTCACCCACTTGACAACCTTAGAAATCTGAACAAGACAGTGACCAAGGACACTTCCATTTTATATTTGATGGTACCACTGCATAGTTGTTGACATCCAGTCTAAGATGTGTAGTCTTGCAAGGTAGTATTATAAAACTGCACCAACATGGCCAGCAATCTTTCTTGGTTCCCAACTATGCAGTCTCAAAGGGATAGTTTTGGAAAAGATTTTTATCTCTCCTCAGGGACTGATGTGTTCTATGTTTCATATAAACTCACTAGCAAACAAAAACATGCTCAATCCACATCCCTCTGAGTACCACACCAAGTAGGAGAGACTATATGATTTCCCTACATTCCTTGACAATGCTACGGCTACAAGGAAAGTCTTGCTTGTAACTTCTCTATACTCCATCAGGGGTTTGTGAAGGATGAGGGCCATATCCCCTCTATGAGAACCAAAACCCTAGGACAGGCAATAGTATCGAAATATCTTCTAGGAAGCCTCTACGGTACTGAGGCCAAGGGATCAAATCACTTCGACCAGGAGACCCAAGGAAAGACCTAGGAAAGGACTGAATGGTAGTTCATGCAATGTGAACTAGCCACTCAGGGTGTGCCATCCTTCCTGCGCCTTCCCTTCTTCAGTGTGTGTACAAACAGAACCCTTAAAATTGTTCAAAGGAATGGGCACTCAGAGGACTCATAGCAGATGACCATTTATGCTTCACATACTCTGAAGCAAAGCACATGTGGATATGCCTGTAAGGCATGGCTTCCTCCATAAAAGACTGGTGACTGAGAAGAAAGGCCAAACCCAAGTTGGTTGCACCCGGTAATCAGAAGTTACACTACATCTGAAGTTAGTGGTCTTAATCCTCTCACCTCTGCCTTCATACAGCTAAATCTGTTACACAGTAAGTATGCACAGCATTCTATAGTAATCATACCTTACAGTCAAGATTCGGGAGAAGGAAACAACCAGAGTTTGATGGAAAGGTGCCTCTGGGGTCCTGTCTGGTCTCATTTAAATTCTGGCAGAAACAAATGACTGGACAGACAGTATGCGGTCCATCTCTCAAGAAATTTGAAAAAAAGATACAGATATCAATTTGAAATATAGAAGGAACTGAAGAACAGAGGGGAGAATCTGCAAGAATTAGCAGAATATTTGGAAATGACAGCATACTGGACTTACCCAGATATATCTCTTGAAGTAGGAAGCATCCTCCTCTGAAACCAGTTTTACTGGGTGGTGAAAGACTTCCATTTCAGGTGAAAGCAGCTAGACCTTCCACTCTACAGGAAGGCTTGGCATGAGCACTGGGGTTTCAGTCTTTTGTGCAGTCAGGGACAAGGTGTGGAAAAATTCAGTAGCTAATGGTGTTCAGCAGCGGTGCTTGCAAAATGGAAGATGGCTCAAAGAGATGTTGTGTACATTATTGTGTCCTCAGTGACATCGTGTTGAAAAAATTGTTATCCATTTCCCAAGGTTACGACACCTTGATTCACTGTCTTGAGGAAAGAGGTTTTCAACATTGAATATGGCAGACATATTTCAATATTTGGATGATGTGACTGTGTTTGTAGTCATTTGAGCAGGAAATGGAGTGGCTGATAGACATGTTTAGCTGACTCAAAGTTGCTCATCTCAAGCTGAATCCAAAGAAATGCAACCCTTTTTGAGCCCATGTAGTGAGAAAGCATGGTGTGATCACAGTGTGTGCAAAGATAGTATCAGTCAATTCCTTCAGTAGTTTCAAGGTATTGTGTATGCAAAACAATTTGTTACCAAAGCTACTTCAGTTCATAATCTCACCAAGACTGGACAAAAGTGTTTGTGGGTGATGAGTAGCAGCTGCTCTCACACTGCTGAAGCAGGCACTGATCTCTAATCCATCCAGATTCTACATCTTGGATTGTGATGCAAGTTACTTTGGTGTCGGGGAAGTGCTGTTTCAAGAGAAAGTTTGTCAAATGCATGTTGTTGCATATTATGGCTAGTGTTTGATTGGTCCAGAGGGAAACTAATGTGTCACAAGAAAGGACCTTCAGCACTCAAATGAATCTGAGCAAGGAGTTTTATACATTTCTTGGTCCTTTGCTATATTAGTTTCTTCTTTCAAAGTCTGTAAAAAGCCTGAACTGCTTCCATCCTTATCTGTATGGGGCAAAGTTCAAGATTGGGTCAGACTATCTTGCTCTTAAATGGCTAAGGCATTGAAGAAACCAGAAGCAAGAACTGTGTAACTATGTACTAAGTACAGACCAGGTTGATATATGGCAATGCAAACAATCTGGAATTGCTGCAAAATAGAGGACTTAAGAAGAAATGTGCAGATGCACTGTGATGGACACAGGACTGGAAGATAAGGCTTTGGCTGAGAAGCAAAAGTAAGACAAAGATCTTGTGCCCATCTGTACACTCATGAAAGAAGTTATCAGCTGCAACTCTTATAACCAAAGGTTACTAGACATAGTGGAACATGCTTAGACTCAAAAACGATTTACTGCAGCATAAATGCTACCCAAGCAGATGCATTCTGAGTCATGAAGGAAGTCCTCAAGAGGTTCCCAGGAGGAGACTTAGGGTTGAAGGAGACTATGAGTCCTTTAAGGTAGCGGCTCTACTGGATAGGCATAAGACAAGATGTACAGCAGTGATGTTGTTCATGTGAAGTAAGCTGTGTAAAGAAAGTACTTATAAAACACCAGGTGGGAACAATCGTTGGAAAGAGTTCCTGTAGACACTGCTGATCCCCTACCTGTCAATATATCAGGCAACCATTATTTGTGTGTATCAGTGGAGTGCTTCGCCAGGTGACTAGATTGTTATGCCATATCAGAACAAGAAGCAAATATTGTTGCCCAAGTGTTGGTGAACAAATTCTTCTATAGGTATTGTATACCCATGGAGCTCAACACTTCTTAGGGAAGGGTCTTTGAGTTAGCATTGTCAAAGGAGTGTTGTTAGCCACTTTGCCTAAAGACAAGAATGCCACTACTGATGACTTTGTTGAGAAATTCAACTGGACACTAGGTCAAGAAATTGTAAATTTTTGTGAAGACGGTCAGACTGAATGAGACAAAGATATCAAGCCTGTTGATAGTACACAGATCAGCTGAGCAAAAGTTCACTGGATACTAAACTGAAAAGATGACTTGGTCATGAATTGAGGCTGCCAGCAGACCCACTCACAGGGGATATCACAGAAAGCTTGCAAGTTTGTACAGAAATTGAAGCTGTGTGGTGTGGTGATACAAGGAAAGCCAGATGTGTTGTTATGCAAACACCAAGGAATATAACAGTGGAGACAAAGTTTGGATGTACAACCTTAGGAGGACTGGAAAGGAGTGTATACAGTGACTAAGGTGCTGCCTGATGTGACACTGCAGATCCAGGGAGGTTAAAGATCCATGCCCAAAGTTATCCATGGTAACTGACTGTGATACTATCATGGACCTAGACAGTTCACTTGGACTGAAGAGGAGAGGAGAGGCAGAATGCTGAGTGTAGATAGCCTAATCCTGCTGGGTCTATTCCTAGTGGTGCTCAAGGAAGTGCACCAGTGGATAAGAGGAACAAAATGGATAACAAGACAAAGGATAATGAGGTCTGGCAAATCAAAGGTTAATTTTGATGTTTGATGATTTGAAATGTGTATGCAGTTTTTTTTTTTTTAGCCAGCTGTCTGACTTAAATTTCATTACATACAACAGACCACCCAATTATCATAATCAGTAAGTAAA
The DNA here is from genome assembly GCA_039081455.1 of Macrobrachium rosenbergii. Lineage (NCBI taxonomy): Eukaryota > Metazoa > Arthropoda > Malacostraca > Decapoda > Palaemonidae > Macrobrachium > Macrobrachium rosenbergii. The sequence goes on from JANJGK010008103.1 coordinate 25,236, forward strand.
TAGAAGATGGCCCACTTTGTCTGGTATCAGTCTGCTGTAGATCTGACAGAACCAGACCCTATGAGAAATGGCACTGGGCCACACTTGTTCCATCCCAGTGAACAGGCTGAGCCAGCGCTATGCATGCAAGTATGGTTATTCCTGTGATAGTCCAGAGATCAGTGGAGAGTCTTAGGACTGGCCATGGCAGCCCAAGAGTCCAGAGAAGTGCAGACATTTCCCTTGATGCTCCTCAAGAAATGCAAACACCACAGCAGAGTCAAAGATGGTACTTCTCTTCTAAGAAGTATCAGTGACTATAATTATTGGGTGTGATAATAAGAGATAGCAAGAAACCACGTCTGCCAAGTAGAAGCCATGCCTACCCAAATACTCAACGTCTTTTACAGATAAAAGAACGAGATTATTATAGTGATGATCCAAATGATCTGCGTATTGTATGTCTCCTTTCAGGGCAGTTCCTAGATACAGGTTAATTCTAATTCACAATAGCATTTTTGTTTATTCTGGTCTTTTGTAATTGTTCAACAGTAAACCTGGTTTTCTTGACCAACAATCTGTATGTCGTCAGTTTCTGCCTGTCTCTTTTAACACTTGTCTTTCTGTTTGTTTTCTACAAATTCCTGTCTTTCACTATATGTATATCCGTCTACCTGCAACGATGTCCCATTGCTATTCCTTTTTCATGTCCTGTCCATCAGTGTTTTTTGTGTTCTCATTTAATAAACTGTCTCCTCAAGTTTCCAAAATTGTCTGGTATCTCTGTATGTCACCTATGTATACACACAGGATATTTGGCATATAGTTTGAACATCATCATGTCTGAGAGTAATATAGTTTGAATATCATCATCTCTGCTCGTAATATACTAATTGTTGCTCAGAAATAGAAGTTATACCAAGGAAGTAAAGCTTCATTTATATTTGATTCAAACGGTATCACGGTGTATGTACGATAGTTGATTTATAAATACACACACATGCACAAACGCGTGTGTGTGTGTGTGTGTGTGTGTGTGTGTGTATATATATATATATATATATATATATATATATATATATATATATATATATTATATATATATATATATATATATATATATATATATATATATATATATATATAATAGCGTAATGGCTAGCGTTACTGAAAAATTATTCCCCAACCATTCGGTTGCCGGAGTCCGCTTAGTGACAGATCGCTTATCACTTATATATACCAAATTTATAACTATAAATCTTTCCAAATCTCTCTCTCTCTCTCTCTCTCTCTCTCTCTCTCTCTCTCTCTCTCTCTCTCTCTCTCTCTCTCTTGCTTAGAATGACAAGCCATTGGAAGTATTTTATTAAAAATTAACATAATCCAAGAAAATTTCACCATGCTAGAAATATTTGAAACCCTTAGTGCCAACAATCGCGGGTAAACCTCGATTTCCTTTCTGTTTTTTCCTGTTTGTCACCATTCGTCTCTTATTTATAGGATAAAGATATTTCATTAAAAATTAGCTGAACGATCAGGGCGCGAAAGACGTTTTCTTACCCGAGGTCCCCATGTACAAGCATCGTAAACACATTCGTATCCGTCATGGCGTGGAAATATATTCTGTGAAAACAAGGATATAAGTTTGGAAAACACATATATTAGCGAAGAACGCGCGAGTGTTCTGAATTACATTGCAGAGGGAGCGGAAAGGATTCATTTTTTCACCATGTTTTGCATGGTGGTAGACATTGGACTAGGGGAGCAAGGTGGTTTGTATTGTCACACGAATTTTCTTAAAATGATTTTACAGATTTGCAGTTTTCCTCATAAAATTAATTAGTAATACAGCCTGCATTATTAAGTAACAATTTAAAAAAAAATAATACTACTATTGATGAAAAATACCTGCTTAAAAGCGTGAAAGTGCCCACCTGATACAGTGGAAATCAATGGCAGACAGCCTAGACATATCCCATAGGTCGGGAATGTTGGTTATATGTTTAGTTCATGTGTGATAACTACCGTAATAAAGGCCATGGCGACAGCCACCTTAATCTAAAAGACATGATGAGAACAACTGGACAGACACCTTCCGCACCCTCTGCAATAATATATATATATATATATATATATATATATATATATATAATATATATATATACAGTATATATATATATATATATATATATATATATATATATATATATATATATATATATATATATATATATATATATATAATATGATTATCATCACTTTTGTACGTGATGCATTTATCACACATTACCACAGGTGAAAAATAAGAAACGGGGCGTAGGTCCTGACTGGTTTCGACTTTATTCCCAAGCCATTGACGAAGGACTGATACAGAGTATGAGAAGTCACAAATATATATACTACAAGAACAGTACTGACGAACATACACAACCGTTAGAGACTACATATCCCCCCTCAGGCCGGTGTCGAGGTAGGAGTGGCCTTCAAATCTCATTTGGCTAAAAATCACAATATACTCTCAGGGGACAATGCCGATAAAGAAACCATAGGCGACCTCAGATCCACACCTGAAAGGTGTCAGGGAGGCGGAGTTTGGAAACTCATTAGCACTACTACCCCTGTACTGTGTTTACAAATACGATAATCCTATTTTCATACATCTCTACTACTTACCTTAAAATTTAAACAATTTACAAATTTCTTTTGATATTAAAGGATCAAGTTTATACATCCCTTGACCGAGATATGCACAGGGGAACAGTGGTATATTTGTACATGTTAGTGAGAACAATCATGCTATCAACTGGGAAGGGGCAAAAAGGATTGTATATTCTAATAATGCACTGGAAAGGAATATCATTGAATCTAGCTTTATAAAACAAAG
>JANJGK010008105.1:0-28089 GCA_039081455.1 Macrobrachium rosenbergii
AGTTGCGAAGAATTTACATTTTTTTTATATTGAGGATTAATTCCTATAGTTATATTTATTTGATGTAATTTTCCAAGAAATAAAATTATCCTTCTAAATTTCCTCACAAATAATCATGACCATATTATGAAATGATATTTATCTATCCATCTATTATCTGTCTATCTATCTATCTATCTATCATTACGATTTTGATATGCATAAGCTACGAATGGTTTGCTTCTCCCAAAATCTAAACAATATAAAAGTTATAACCTTCAAGCGTAAATTCTAATATGTTTCAACATTGTTAATACCCTGTCCTTAAATGCAAGGCACTACCGCGTTTAAGGAATAAAAGATAAGAGAATGACTGTGATCATGATATCATCCCATTTGCAGCTTACAAAATTTCTTTTACTAAACATAGTTGTTCGAGTATTACGAAAACTGAAAGAGGTGTGTAAATAAAAAAAAAAGCTCTATTCAGATACCAGGAAATTTCAGATGAATACGGGAAAGTGGATTGTCATCCCCATAATATATCACGCCACCATACACAGCATAGACACAATTTAGAAGAGCACTATACCACCGAAAATAATTCTCAGACAATCACAAACGCCAATAGCCAAAACCACCAATAACTGGCAATTATAAAATAAAATATGGTTGAGAGACAAATATAAGAAACAGTTATAACAGACTTACCAAGAGGTTGCTAATTTCAAATGGTAAATCCAAGGGCACTTGTTACACTCACAAATCAAATATCACTATCATTTTCCTTTATACTTGTCTCACAAATTGACTAAATGTAAACAAAACAAGGACGACAGATTTTTCAACTAAAGCTACGGGTACAAGGCTGCCCCCTGTTAGCCAGAAGTCAGATTACAAAAGTTTATGTAATAAAATAGATAATATTGCAGCAGAGCCATAAACACACACATATACTGTATATACATGTATATGTACATACAGTAAATATATATATATATATATATATATATATATATATATATATATATATATATATATATATATATAAAACAGAAAAATAACAGTACCACAATTATATATATTTGTATATATATATATATATAATTTATATATATATATATATATATATATATATATATATATATATATATATATATATATATATATATATATATATATATATATATATATATATATATAATTCGTGAGGAGTGGCATAGCCGTTATATACGACACGCATGTTAATGGACAATTAAGATTTGCTCTTCTTGTACATATTTATTGCCAGGCGTTTCGTAATTTTCATACATAATTACATCTTCAACGGCTCTAAAATAGATAAAAACAGCACATAATTAACTTAAACCTCAAAAACATTTTTTTACACTTAAAATTATACATTTAAAAAACAAAGATACATTAAAATTCACAAACTATTGGACCAACCTTCCACCAGAGTAAAAGAAACATAAGTGGAAGGAAACAAAAAAAAAAAAAAAAAGAAAATTAACTTCAAGACAAGAAAAGGGGAGTGGCTGTTGACTGCGTGTTTAATGGGGGAACCAGTTGTTTGATCAATAAGGACTCTAAAGTGGACCATTCCCGGGTGTTGGGTGTTTGTCCGATGATTTAAAACTCTTCATTTTCAATGTAATGTTTTACAGATTCTAGCGTGAGCTCTTATATTGGAATGTTCCGGGTTTGTGAGTCGGCTGCCTGTCCGGAAACTGACCCCTCCAATTAAAATTATACATTTTTTAAATGTATAATTTCAAGTGTACAAAAATTTATGTTAGAGTTTTACGCCAATTATGTGTTGTTTTTATGTGTTTTAGAGCCCTCGAAGATGTAATTATATGTGAAAATTACGAAACTTCGGGAAATAAATATGCACAAGAAGAGCAAATCTTAATTGTCCATCAGTATACGTATTGTGTGTGTATATACTATATATATATATATATATATATATATATATATATATATATATATATATATATATATATATATATATATATATATATACACACACACACACATAAATTTATATACAGTATATATATGTATATGTATATATAATATATATATATATATATATATATATATATATATATATATATATGGTTCCATTATTTTTATTATAAATCAAGTTTTGTATTTTCATATTTTGGTATCTGTCTAATAGAGGGCAGCCTTGTACCCCCCGCTTCAGTCGAAATATCTGTCGTCCTTGTTTTGTTTACACTTAAGTCAACTTCTGAGACAAGTAAAACGAAAATGATAGTGATATTAGATTTGTGAGTGTAACAAGTGCTCTTGGATTTACCATTTGAAAACAGCAACCTCTTGGTAAGTCTGTTATAACTGTTTCATATATTTGTATCTCAACAGTATTTTATTTTATAATTGCCAGTTGGTAGTTTGTTTTGGTTATTGGCGTTTGTGAATGGCTGATAATTATTGTCGGTGGCACAGTGCTTTTCTAATATATTTTGATTTGTGAGTGTAATAGTGTCTCTGGATTTACCAACTGAAGATTAGCTGCCTGGTGGTAAGTCTCTTATAATTTTCCTGTATCTTTGTGTCTCAATATTATTTTATCGTTCTGTTATTGTCAGCTATAAGTGGTTTTGGTTATTGGCATTTGTGATTTGTTGAGAATTATTGTCGCCTGTAGACTCCAATTTTTAATTATTTCTGTGCTGTTTATGGTCACGTGACATATGTGGATAGTTGAGAATTATTAGTGTTTAAACATAGCTTATTTCTCTTATTTACACGTCATCAAATTTTCGTAATATTCAAATAATTATGTTAAGAACAATTTTATCTTGCTGCGAATTTGGAAGAAGCAGACCGTTCCTAGTTTCACTAGGGACATTTCTTTATTTTCTAGGGATATTTTTCTAGGGGTATTTTTCTAGGGACATTTCTCATTTATCTAGGGACATTTCTCATTTATCTAGGGACATTTCTCTAGGGACATTTGTCATTTATCTAGGGATATTTCTCTAGGGACATTTCTCTGGCGACATTTCTCATTTATCTAGGACAATTTTGCTAGGGACATTTCTCATTTCTCTAGGGACATTTCTCACTTGTCTAGGGACATTTCTCACTTGTCTAGGGACATTTCTCACTTGTCTAGGGACATTTCTTACTTGTCTAGGGACATTTCTCACTTGTCTAGGGACATTTCTCACTTGTCTAGGGACATTCCTCATTTCTCTAGGGACGTTTCTCTAGGGACATTTCTTATTTCTCTAGGGACATTTCTAATTTTTCTAGGGACACTTTCCTAGGGACATTTTTCTAGGGACTAAAGCAGGATAAAAATAACCTTAATACACCTCAAGGCCATGATGATAACACTCAAAAAAAAATAAAAGAAATAAAAGCTGATTACCGTTGCATACAGTAAGTTCGGTTCAAAATAATTTCCCATCTCCCTATTCTCTGCTAGAAATATTCGCACTGACTAAGCGTATATGATTTTCCATTTTGTTAATACGATTTACCTAAATGTTTCTTGATCTGCCCGTATTAAGTTACGTATTCTATTTTAAACAAGTTTTATCAAATATATAAACGTTCGAAGAATTTCCTATGTAGTACACTCGTTATCAAAAACAGCTAAGATTGATCTTAATATACAACTGCAGCTTTAATCTCCACCTACCATGCATAATGATTTTATCAATGCAAAATTTCATAGGTCGCCTGATTTCTTATGCGAAAAATTAATACCAGCTGCAAAAATAATTTTGTTTCTTTAGCCTGTTCGTTTACTGTGCAAATGAAAAATAGTGCACTTTCCGAACAGGCAGAGAAATTGAGGAAGATTTGCAATCCACGCCTTGCTGCCCTTGTTAGGCTCAGTCGGGCAAAACCTTCAGCGGGTGGGCCTCGCGAATTTGCTCTGCCCCTCGGGGTAAAAATGAAATGTTTACCAATGCCTTTTACCGAATACTGGATGGAATGCTACTTGGGTAGGAGATAAAATCTCCATCTCTCTCTCTCTCTCTCTCTCTCTCTCTCTCTCTCTGCCTGAATCAACATTAGATACTTGTTCCTTTCTCTCTCTCTCTCTCTCTCTCTCTCTCTCTCTCTCTCTCTCTCTCTCTCTCTCTCTCTCTCATATATGTATATGTAGGTATATATATGTATATGTACAGTATATATATGTAATTGTATATATATGTATATATATAAAAGTATATCTGCCTGTAAGCATATATATGTATTACAGTATATATGTATTGGTATGTGTGTATATGTTGTGTATATATGTTTATATATAAAAGTATGTCTGCCTGTATGCATACTGTATATATGTATATACAGCATGTATGTATATATATATATATATATATATATATATATATACTGTATATATATATATATATATATATATATATATATATATATATATATATATATGTATATATGTGTGTATATATACACGGTATATATATATATTTTATATTATATAATATTGTGTGTATGTACGTATATATATGTATATATGTATATATATATATATATATATATATATATATATATATATATATATATATATATATACATATATATATACACACACACAAAATGAATGCACACACACAAATATAAGACTCTGAACTACACGACAGGAAAACCTAGTTGGTCATAATATAATCCGGAGTCGAGTTCTTGCGGAGACTCCACCAGGAATAGAGAATAACTCGCACGCTCAAGCTTCCTCCGTTCTTTTAACCGTCGAATCGGCCACGGACGACCAATTTCCTTTAGCCATTGCGAGAGATTTTGCGACAAATGACGAGAAACATTCTCTGTGCTGATGGATTCCGTTTGGAGAATTGTCTTTCATACAGAACAATCCGTTTTCAGATAAAAGCCTTGGGCCGCCATCGCTGGGGAATAAAATGAAATACAATCTCGGTGCGTTTGAAGGTCAATGCTTTTATTACGTTGTGAGGTTTCACTGCTAGTCACACTCTCTTAATAAAATATATTAATAATTTTATCATTCATTCCTGCTCTTAATAGGCTAGTCATCACTTTCTCAGTTTTCATCATTTAAGAAATATCTTCAAACTCGATGTTTCACTGCAGTTTGAAAAATAGACCAATTATCTACGTATCCAAAACTAAATAGTATATTCAATTGATACAAATATGCAGTCCAATAGAAATTTAAGCTTTGACATGAATATTATTGAATTTGGAACTCCAGAAAATGTCTGGAAACTGATGTCCAACTTTTTATTTTTTATCAAAAATGCATTCCTTTCAAAGACACATTTGCGAATACAGGTTCCATTCTTGAGAAGGAGAAGAAATCTCGGAAAAATATTACAAATATAAGATAAATAAAAACAGAAAAAAGGAGCTGGAAATGTATTGAAGTAATGCTTTGCTTACTATCTTTCCAACTATTGCGATCTTTCTTTCTATCTTTCTAACTATTGCGATCTTTCTTTCTATTCTCCTTCCCTCTCCCTCTTTCTCTCCTTTTACCTATTCCTTTCTATTCCTTCTGTGTCGTTCGTTCGAACATTCTGTTCCATTTAATCCAGAGCGTTCGTGAGGTTAATTAGATAAATTCTCACGAGGTTAATCAGGTGGGAATCCTTGTAATTACTAGTCAATAATTACCGCAGGTCAATTTTATGGCCATGGCTTCGTTACCTCGTTCACGGTGCTGGAATTTTTTGTTACTTGAAATTCACAGCTAAAAAAGGGGTTTGAAGCAAAAATATATATATTTTTATTTTCGTTTAGACAAAGGTATAATTTTATTTTTATTTCTGAGCTTCATAAGTCATGAAGCCAAAATCTGTTGAGGAATAAAAATCCGGTTAGTGTTGACGTTGATAAAATATTTTTTATGACGTTGATAAACTCACTTAATATTTTATTTGGATTTTTCAGATTTTTGTTTCTCATCTTGTTTTATCTCTTGATAAATTTATGAAAGGATAAATTGAAAAGTTTATTGAATCTTTTTATGCGTGGTATAAATGTATATATATATATATACACACACACACACACACATATATATATATATATATATATATATATATATATTATATATATATATATATATTAGATATAGATATACGCATATATATATATATATATATATATATATATATATATATATATATATATATATATATATATATATATATATATATATTCAAAAATGGCATCAGCACGAACTTAATTAGGTATGGTTTTGATACAGCATATTTGTATGCAGATTTCTCTTCTCTCTCTCTCTCTCTCTCTCTCTCTCTCTCTCTCTCTCTCTCTCTCTCTCTCTCTCTCTCTCTCTCTCTGCGCAGTTTAGATAAACGCTCAGAAACCAATTAATTATGAAGGCATTACTTCATTAGCTGCCAATTTTTTTATGGAAATTAATTAAAAGAGAAAGGTTACTTAGCAATGTGGAATTCATAGTGAATTATATCGCATTATGCTATTTTTATAACGTTATTCTTATATCAGTTTAGACCTAAGTATAATTTAGTTGCTTTTTGATCATTTCATGTTATATCCATTGAATATCTTTCCTTTCATACTTTTTTCCAAATTAGTCGTCCCATATCTTAAGGGCAGAGCGAAATGTGATTTCAAAGAAACGAAAACTTTCGAATATTAAGTCCAAAACTTCCTCAGGGTTGTGGTGCTTTGCTTAAACGTACAAACTTCTTCAGGGCTGTGTTGTTTTGATAAAACGTACAAACTTCCCCAGGGTTGTGTTGGTTTGCTAAAACGCACAAACTTATTCAGGGTTGTATTGTTTTGATAAAACGTACAAATTTCTTTAGGGTTGTGTTGTTTTGCTAAAATGTACAAACTTCTTCAGGGCTGTGTTTTGCTAAAGCGCACAAACTTCTTCAGGGCTGTGTTGTTTTGATAAAACGTACAAACTTCTTCAGGGTTATGTTGTTTTGCTAAAACGTATACATTTCCTCAGGGTGTTGTTGTTTTGATAAAACGTATAAGACGTACAACGTTTTTGGAGATTTTATTGGTGTATAGTAGCAAGCATTATGTGCATGAACTTTATGGCAGCTTTTTGTTTAATCGTTCCCTAAATAGAGGAGTATACATATTGAACGAGATTTTTACCACCTCGTTTATTGTTTTCTCTGCTGGGGCGATCGGAACGGTTGTTTTCCGGTTGTTTCCCAGTGAAGGTCATTTCACCCTCTTGGTTCCTGGTGTACAGTAGGTGAGGTGACGACTGACGGCCGGTGTCTAGACTGCGTCAGTCAGTAAAGGTATGGAGACCTGGGCCCGTATTTATCAAAGCTCTCAAATCCTTAAGAGTACTCTTAAATTATTAAAACACTCTTAAAGTTGTGAAAATTCTTAAGAGAATTTTACGAAGCCTCTTACGCGCTATGAGTACTCATATCTCGGTCCGAGATTTACGAGTGGTGGAGAGGTCTCCTAACTACTTAGGAGTTTCTCATTGCGGTAGTCACAGACTGTAAACATGGCAGACGAACAAGAACACCGCATTCGCCGCCCGAGGAATTTTCGTCCAATACTGGATATATTCAATGTGTATGATGACAGTGACTTTAGAAAAAGATATAGAGTTGATCAAAATGGCCTCATGTACAGTATGTGACTGACTTGATCAGAGAGGTGATTGCCAACCGTACAGAGGAGTCATGCCATAACACTAGAGATGAAACCGGCGCTTACTTTGAAGTATTTTTCAACAGGCAAAATGCAACTCTGCAATGGTGATGACTTTGGCCTCTCTCAGCCCACAATTAGCAGAATAATTACACAGACTGTTAATGCTCTACAGCTCCACGGATGATCCAAAGATTTGTGAAGTTCCCAACCAGAAATTACAGCTTTAGTGAACCAAGTGCTGTACTCTTCATGCACAATACAATATTTAATCTCTTTCATTAAAGTAAATTTTCTTTAAAGCATATTCATAGCCAGTGATAATATTCAAGCACTGGATATGTCAAAATGAAAATGAAAGGAAATGACAAATATATGGTTTTATTTTTTCTTATTCTTAATTTTACAATTAAACAAGTAAATGGTTCCTAGATAGGGCAAAATATACCTGCGCTGGGCACCTCCGCAATTGGGGAAGTCATTATTTCAGTCTGCAATCTCGGTGGAGGAAGGGGAAAAGAAGGATGAAAGAATAGGGGGTGGTGATGGATGATTGGGAAGGGGTGGGTAAAGGAGAAAGAGTGGGGAAGACAATAGGCATTAATTATTTGGGTAAAGATGCCTGTAATTGACTTATTAGAAGGCCTCCAGTTCAAATGCTTTTCTTTTTGCATCAGCTGCAGCTCTTTCAGCTTCAGCTGCAGCTATTTTGGCTTCCCAGAAAGCCAATTCTGCTTTTTGTTTCTTTGCCCGAAAAGTGTCTTCAAGCAAAGGAAACAGAGGACGCTTTAATGATGATGATGATGATGATGCTGGGACTGAAGACTGTGGATGTCTTGAAAGTGTTGACGGTGTTGAAGTGGGTATTAATACTGTCGAGATATCACCTTCAAAGGTGACATCGACTGCATCAGACATCACCTCACATGCCTCTTCCACTTGTCCCTCTGACTCATCCCTGAAATATAAGACAGCATCTGATATTGTTTTTTTCCTTTTCCTTTGTTTGCATGATAAAAAACAAATACTGGTGACTGTATTGTCTGAAAGTCAAATAACACCATTTTCCTCTAATATCCAAGCATTTTCCACAAAAATGAACATCAAAATAATTCAACTCGCACCAAAATTGACTGGAAAGAAACTGTATTTTTCCAAAAACTTGTTTATTATTACCCAAAATCAAAAGCTGAAGAATCCATGTGACCTCCCAGTCCAGAAATGGCTACATTTTGCACTCCTAAAATTGATTCGACGGCCACTGCAACCTCTGATAGGGGCTTGGGGGGTGGGGGGGGACCACCACCTGTAATAACAGTAGTGTTAGCAACAAAAATTTCATAAAAATAATACAGTAATAATATTAATGCTAAATGCTGAAACAATATGAGTATAATTTGAGTTTAGGTCTGAGTCTAAAGTTCTTAATTTTACTGCTCATAATAGATCATTCATATTGTACACTACCTGGTAAATTTGTAATTGTAGCCAAGAGCTCTGAATTGTTTTTCCCAGTAAAAACCAGAAAATTCACTACAAAACACTTCATATTATGCTCCAGTATCAATAAAATGATGGGGAAAACCTTTACAGCCACCTAACAAGGTTGGGGGACCACAGGTGGGAACCGGGGGTTTTGGGTGGGTGAAGAGGAAAACTACAAAAATAGTACTTATAATAATGTTAAATATGTAAGATTTGAAAGATGACGGCCAAAAATTGATGTGAATTATGATAAAAAAAAAACTATTTCATGCATCAGTGGAATCTACAGGACATTTGCTATCGACGTAAGTTTCTATTTTTTCCAATGTCAACCACGAAGCTATTACCTACAATAATAAGTAAATTTTGTGCACTAGCCTAACCAATAACGCTTACCTACCCTCAACTTTAAACATCGTTATTTTTGTTATTAGTATCTATGCATTCTATACACTATCCCCCTTAATTCTAGGTGTCTACTTTTTTAAAAGCTCGCACAGACCTATTCTACAGATTTACCAAAGGATTTTTGGGTATATTTTTAAGGGGGAAAAATAAAGGTGTGGAGTTATTCTCAATAATGGTAATTTTCTAGTTTAAAGTCGCATAATATGAAAGCTTTTAAGGAAGAAAAGTTGCTTATCTTGGCCTAACATGTAAGAATCTCAAGAGGGAAGGCTTAAATAAAAAAAATAAAAAAAGAGGGGCCTGGGGGGAAGGCCCAGCTCCTCAGCTAGGACATAACCAATTCACTGACAAGTTAGAGAAGTGCTTTAGGTTATTATGGGCACTAGCCTAACCTTAAACACCTACCTAACCTGTCACTAAATTGGTTATTTACTAGCTGGGGGGGCTGCGCCCTCCCAGCCTCCCCCCTTTTTATTTATGAGTTCAACCTTGATATTCGTACATTTTGGGCCAAGATAAACAACTTTTCTTTGTTAAAAGTTTCCTTATTATGCAATTCTAAAATAGAAAATTACCTCGAGAATTACCAAGGTATGTAAGTTTGGTTAGGTATTGTATTGTTACATTTATGATGTAAAACCATTGGTCAAGGTTTACTTTGAACAGCACTGCTGTAATGTAGAGTCATGGCCATCCAATTTTATCTAACCTAACCTTGCTGTGAAAGCAATGTCTAGACCAACATCAATTTTTCTATCATGCGTAGTCTTACATAACTTAACTAGCCTAGGAATTTCAGTTATTAGTTGTATGGCTGATAATGGATAACAGAAGGGCTTCTTACCTGTTGCTGCCACAGATTTTCTGTGGTTGCACAGCTCTTCCCTTCCCTGTGCTTTGAGTGCCCACCATTTCTTTACTACATCACACTTGGTCCGGGGGGCAGACTCGGGAAATGAAGCATTCAGTTTTTGTGACATCTACCCTCGTGTCTCGTCTCATCTTCGCTGTCACTTCCGAGCTGAATTTTTTCCCTTCTATTATATGCCTGTTTTCATCATTCTATCAACTGCAGTAGACGAAGACAAGCGTCTTGCCTTCCTCTGCCTCCTGGGTTTTGGAATACCCACTGGCACTGCAGAATCGATAGCAGTCGGTATTGAATCCATTTCTAAGGATGGATGGTGACGATAGCCTTGGTCTGTGTTGTTTGAAGAGTCCGACAGTCCGCAAAAATTAAAAGAAAACAAAACATACCCGGAAAATAAATACTTTTGATTTCAACAATAATATATAGATCACAAGGTTAATATCATAAGTAACAAATATATTGGATTTTTTGGTATAATTTTCTTATTAAAATAATGGCTTAAATCGTATATTCATGGACTGTAGCAACATATTTTCCGCTATTGTTAGCGGGATCTTCCCTTAAAAGTTTCTCATAAACATACTCTTTTTCATAGCTATGAGATTCTCTCAGAGCGTTGATAAAACACTCTTAGAAATTCCTCTTAACTATGAGTGATTGAGTGACTTGTAAGGGAATATTTATGAGATTTCATAAGACCTATGATAAATACAGCCCCTGATCGCGTATTAAGCAGCAAGGGAGACCTTCGTAGCAGATTCAGTAGTCCATAATGGTTATGTGCTTCGGGACTCTTGACCAGTAGGGTGAAGCTTGAGTATCATGTTCATCAGAACCAGCTGCGTCTTGGGGAGCAGTTTCGACTGCTTTAAGAAAATCACGGCTCCTGGTTTGCAGCTTCGTCTGTGGCTGCATGTGTAGCCTCGGCTTTGTTGCAGCTTGCTTTGTCTGTGGCTGCAAGTGTAGCTTCGGCTTGTTTCGTCTGCGGTTGCATGCGCAGCTTCGTCTGCGGTTACATGTGCAGCTTAGGCTGTGCGCATATTTGCTGGAGGCAGTGTTTAGCGATCTCGTTTGTATGTCTGCTGTGTGTCACGTTTTCCCTTGTGTCCTACACTATTTACTGCAGAGGGTTTTAAAACCTAAGGTTTTTTTTCCCTAGGTATTTTTCAGATAATGTTTGTTGTACTCGGGAGATTTGTTTTCGTGGCTTTTTGTCAATGTCGTAACCCTTTTATTTTTGTTCCTTTGTTATAGTTTATGGTCCTGTTTTGTCGATGTGGAATATATGAAGGATTTTTGTGTAATAATTGAAAGTTGTTGTGTTTTCTGTTTTATTATATTGTGTAGTTTTTACTTTGTTTTGAGGTCTCCGTAAGAACTGCTCTCCGTTAAAACTACTCAATTTATCAAGTGTTTTAAAAGGTGTTAAGCAATTGAGCTGTTTAATGTATTAATGTCTTTTAATGCCTTAGCATTTTAACTTGGTGTTTGTGATTCTGATTGCTTCTGATTCACTGACTGGTTTATGTTAACTAATATTGGTTGCCCTTCCATGTAATGTTTATTTTACTGTTAGGGTACCGACTCGGTAATTCTAGTCGGTAAATCCGTATTATAGTTTTTTTATTTGATCTGAATATAATCAGAATTTTCATTTATTGGTGAAATCTGTATGTAAATAATGAAAGCTACTGAATAGCTTTATAAATGCATTTAAACAATTAAGTTATTTTACAGAAATAAAATTGAATTTTAATGTTTGGTTTGTATTGCTTGGCTCCTTCTTTTGTTGTCTGCCTCATTTGTTGCCGAATTTTCTGTCAGTATCTTTATTTTTTAGTTGAACCTGATGAACCCAGTGGAGGTTCATAACAATGTCATACAAAAAAAAGAGTAGAGTAAAATGAGTGGCTTTAAAATGAGTTGAGTAAAATAAGAATGGTTTATAGATTATTACAGAGGTAACCTGATGAACCAGTGGGGGTTCATAACATTTTCATATAATAAAGTAAAATAAGAATGGTTTAAAGAGTCATAGATATAACCTGATGAACCCAGTTGGGGTTCATAACAGTATCATATAAAAAATGAGTAGAGTAAAATAAGAATGGTCTATACAGGGGTAACAATCTGCCGATAAAACTAGCAGTTCAAAATGCGTTGTGGTCTTCTTTCCTATATTTTCACTAAAACTCATTCAGGAAGAGAGCGTGTTGCTGAGGATATGCATTAACTGGAGGATATCCATTGAGGATTACTGGGACCTTAGCATTAATTGAGGATTACCGAGACCCTTTCATAACTATTCATTGGCGAGAACTTCCCTGATTGAGTAATTTCTCAGCACTTTTCAGCCTTGAAGTCTTAGCTTAAACACACCTGAATTTCATGATGTAAAAAAGTGCAATAACTAGATTTCCATGTCATTTATGTAGCTTCAAGAGATTTTCTGGCCTGACGTACCCTTGAGAGTATTAGGGTTTCCCGGGGCCTGTGTTTACTTATAAATTTAATCACGTTGCTTGAACTTAAAAGGAGGGTTGAATATGAATAAAGGAGTGAATATGATTAAATGAAGTTTGTACATAAAAGATTTTGCATGATTAAAGCAGGGTTGATTATGATTAAATGAGGATTGAATGATTAAAAAAAGGCTAAATATGATTAAAGGGTTGTTGTATATGATGAAAGAAGGGTTGAATATGATTCAGTGGAGAATGCATATAATTAAAGATTGAATATGAATAAAGCTGGTTTGAATTTGGTTACAACCAGCTGCAAAACATGACTTTTAAGTTGTGTTTTATTAGGGCAATTTAAATTGGTGTTGGCTGATGATTTCTGGGCGAAAGGAATGAAGGTAAAAATGTTTATATCCAGTAGACACAATAATTGTAACGTAGGATAATAAAATACTTCTTGCTAAAAAAAAACTTTTTTCATAGATAATTTTGTTCTCAGCGATTGTATATGATGGTATCCAATTCCCCGAATCTCGTATTTAATTATAAGGGTTTTAAGTACCGTCATTATGAATATGTGAAGAAACTTTATGAAATAGCAGACGTACTACTGATTCAAGAACACTAGTTATTTGATATAGAATGCCAATGTTTTTCACACCGTTCTCCCAGACTGCCGTTTTGTGTCCAGATCTGGAACGAGTGATGAGGTACACTTATCTGGTAGGCCTGATGGTTGTTACTGATTGAGCTTGCTTTATGTCAGCACGGGCTCTTGCTTATAGAGCAGCCCGTAAACGCCTGATTTGGAGTGGCCGTTATATGGGGAAGATCGTGTTCTCTTAAAGCTGAGCCTAGTATATACACTTTTGTGTATAAGAATGTTTATGGATATCTTTTTTACTTTTTTTACACTGTGACGTTTATATGCATATCCTAAATGCAAAGTTTTAACTTTTATGGGGAATATCAGTTTTTGCCAAATGTCAATTTTTACCATAGTTTTAAAATCATTATTTTGTTTAATTTACAAATTCATTGCCATACCTATTCATCTCAAACCAAATTCACTATAGAGCTGAATAATCCTTCCAACAGATACGTCTTTTAGGAGAGACTACTGTAAAAGCGACATGCGTCAATATCAGTTTACTAATGATAACTATATATATGCCATATAGCGATGGTGGCTGATGAGTTTTTCAATGTGTTGTGTGAAATGAATGCAATTTGTAGCACTTATGTGGATTTGGTGGTCAGTAATAAAGTCACAGGAAAAAAGTCACTGGAAAATGTCACATTAATTTCTGGTGGACGGGAAAAAAGTCGCGGGAAAAAAGTCGCGGGAAAAAGGTAGCGGGAAAAAAGTCGCGGGAAAAAAGTCGCGGGAAAAAAGTCGCGGAAAAAAGTCGCGGGAAAAAAGTCGCGGGAAAAAAGTCGCGGGAAAAAAGTCACAGGAAAAAGGTCACAGGAAAAAGGTCACGGAAAGAAGGCACGAGAAAAAACTAGCAGGAAAAAAGGTAGATACATACCCTTGAGGGTCACTATCTAGGAAAGATTAATGTGGCTCCTTTCCAGTGAATTTTTTTCTTGAATTTTTTCCCGTGACTTTTTTCCCGGCTACCAGAAATTAATGTGACTTTTTCCAGTGACTGTAGTTATTACCTAAGGTTCTTTGCAGCGTCCCTTCGGCCCCTAGCTGCAACCACTGTCATTCCTTTTCCTGTACCTCCGTTCAGATCCTTTCTTCCATCTTACTTTCCACCCTCTCCTAACAATTTTCATAGTGCAACTGCGATGTTTTCCTCCTGTTACACTTTTGCAACCTTAAACTTTCAGTTTTCCTGTCTGCTGAATGACCTCATAGGTCCCAGCGCTTGGCCTGTGACCTAAATTGTATATTCTATTCATAAATTATTATCTTGATTTAAATTTGCATAGGTGGCTTTCCAGACAAGTAAGGCAATAGAAAGCTTTCGTAAAAATGGAACTCATTTTGCAATAACGCGTCATCTAACAGACACATTTGAGGAGAAAGTGAAATAGTTTTCTCTTTGGGGTCCAGAAAGAGAGAAAAAACCTCTGAAAACCATTTGGACAAAAGGAAAAGGAATTGGATCCCCTCAGGAAGCTCAGTTATGGTTTTGTCTCACGCACTCGGTTTCTCTTGCTTTCTCTTCCCATTTGGACACCAGTGATATCAGTCTTAGTTTTATTATTTGAATGAAGATGCATTCTTAAGAATAAAGACGAGAGACTATGAAAGGACTTATTCTGATTTATAGTTTTATGGAGGTAAATATACAGAACCAATAACTTTTATTGTGAACCTTGCTATTTTAAACCTTATCAGACCACACAGGATAATTATTTCATCTTATCAACTTTTTCTGTTTATCTTCGGACTTAAACTGAAGCTAATCTCTTTAACTTATGAACACAAAGGATTAAGCGACTGATGTGCATAATGTCGGTATTTTTGTTTATTGCAAAATTTACTAGACTTTGTTAGTCTTACTCCACTTCTATTACTATAACTTCGTCACTCTTCCTGTTCTGTGTAACAGTGAATGTTCTGTGTAACAGTGAAACGATATTTTTTTCGTCAAAGAGGAGCCACCAGAAACGAAACCCAGCAGTGGGTTAGTGCCGTCAGTGTACCTCACGTGGTGCACTGTAGGCATCACTTCAGGTTCTTTTCAGCGTCCCTTCGGCCCATAGCTGCATCCCCTTTCATTCCTTTTACTGTACCTCCATTTGCTATCCACCCTCTCCTAACAATTTTCATAGTGCAACTGCGAGGTTTTCCTACTGTTACACCTTTCAAACCTTTCTATTATAATTTTCCCTTTCAGCGCTGAATGACCTCATAGGCCCAAGCGCTAGGCCTTTGGCCTAAATTCTATATTCCATTCCATTCCACAAGGAACGAAAAAAATGAGCAAAGAGAAAAAGAAAATCGAAAGACGAAAATAGGGCCAAAACAATCTATCAGGAAGCCTTTCTGGTACTGAATCGAAAACTCAAGAAATTTCACAAATTTTCAGTTTACTTTTTGAGTCGACTCTTGTTTTTGCTGAGGAGGGGGGGTGATGGAAGGGGAAGAGGGGGGGGGGATAGGCGGTTGTTGGTCGTATAGGTGAGGCAGCTTGCCTCTCTGTAGGCTTCCAAACGCTTTTAATGGAAGGGCGTAACTTTTTTATTTTCGCGTCTGTTTTCCCCTTGACCTCTAACGTTCTGACTTCCAACACGCACCGCTGCAGCTCTTGCACTGGGCACCTTTTGTCCTGCAGTTCTATTATATTACTGTGATTGATGACGTCATCTTTGCTACAAATAGCGTAGTTAGAAGTAAATGCCTCCGCTAGTTTAGCTCTCTCTCTCTCTCTCTCTCTCTCTCTCTCTCTCTCTCTCTCTCTCTCTCTCTCTCTCTCTCTCTCTCTCTTAGTCGTTTTGCTTGCTGAAGATTTTTGGGCTGTTGGTGCTTTTATGAATCACGTGGATTTTTTTTTATTTGTTATTCTTTCAAGGTCTATTTGATTTTGTCAAATCAGTATCACTTGTTATAAGTGATGTGGCTTTGTAAATATTCTTAACCAGAAATAAACTTTTATTGTTTACCGAGAAATTTATTTGTTTTCAACAGTGGTGACTTTGATGTTGCTATGATCAAAAGGCGTCTTTACAAAGAAGTGAAAGACAAGCTAAATATCACTAAAATAGAATTTATTATTATTATTATTATTATTATTATTATTATTATTATTATTATTATTATTATTATTAGAAAGACAAAAGTAAAGCTGAAAATGGATAGAAAAACGCGCTGAAGATAAAAAACAATAAATCTAAGTGAACTGATAAATTAATGTTTAAATACTTGGTAAATAAGTATCAGCTAAGAACTTAAGATAATAAGTTATAATAGACACTAACTTATATTTATATTCTTTACAGCATTCTAAAGAAACGATCCATTATTGCAGTCAAAATGACTAAAAGAGCGAGTTCTACCACGTATAAATCAAAAGGAAGTATCGCCGCAATTTCATTAAAAAAAAATTTTTTTTCTTTGGAAAGTCTCTAAGGATTGAAAAGAAGGCTAAAAAAAACTTCTAGATCATTATTCAAATACAAAAGAAGCGCCAGGCTCGCTCAGACTTAAGCCTTGGGAACAAAAGTTAGAGAGAGAGAGAGAGAGAGAGAGAGAGAGAGAAAGCAGAGAGCAGCTTTCGGGGCTTTTACATTTCGAAATAATGTTAGGTTCTTGGGTACGGTACCAACTCTGTGATTGCTGTAAATTCAGGTATTTCCTATTGGAATTCTCTCTCTCTCTCTCTCTCTCTCTCTCTCTCTCTCTCTCTCTCTCTCTCTCTCTCTCTCTCTCTATGGTAACAGTGTTAATTGCTGTTTTTTCAGTCATCTCTCTCTCTCTCTCTGTCTCTCTCTCTGGTAATAATGTTAAATGCCATTTTTTCAGTCATCTCTCTCTCTCTCTCTCTCTCTCTCTCTCTCTCTCTCTCTCTCTCTCTCTCTCTCTCTCTCTCTCGGCAAGGTAATCACTGCTACTAGAAGCAGGGAACTATTCATCGGGTATTATAAAGGTATTATTTCTCTCTCTCTCTCTCTCTCTCTCTCTCTCTCTCTTCTCTCTCGCTCTCTCAGCCCCTGACTGCGAATAACAAGTCTTTCTTCTTTTCCTCCTCGAGTTCACAAGGCCGCTGCAAATTGTCGCCCTCGTGTTCCTCATTAAAACACAACCTTAATTGTTCCAGTTTCGTCTCGGCATTCTGGAACAAAGGACCTTTTCAGTGAATTCGGAAACTTTTGGGGAAGAACTCCTCTCCTCTCCTTCCGTCCTTCCTGTGATGTCACTCAAAAAAACTGACCCAAGACTTTGCGACGGAATTCCCTTCGCTTGCGAGGGTCGCCCGGGGAAGATGAGACGCTGGACTCTGCATGTGGCTTTGGTGGTGTTGCAGTTTAAAGTTTCCTGTTGCAGTTTAAAAGTTTCCTGTTGCAGTTTAAAAGTTTCCTGTTGCAGTCTAAAGTTTCCTGTTGCAGTCTAAAGTTTCCTGTTGCAGTCTGAAAGTTTCCTGTTGCTGTTTCAAGTTCCTTGGCAGCTGATATTTAACGCCAGTTTAAAAAGCTTTAAAAGATAATGGTCTATAATCCGATAACTAAAGACTTTATTTCTTTGTACAACTAAAATCTGGATCCCTGCGCCTGCTTCTTCTCGGATCTTATAAATCTCCTTCCTCCGCCTCTTTCGCTTATTTCACTCCTTTTTCATGTTTTATTTGGGTCTGGGCAAAAAAAGGATCACATTGGGAACTTGTCCCATTGACCGTTGGCTTTTCGTATCCTAAGTAAAACATTCAACGTTCAAGTCAGCACGTGTATCTCATTCCATCACGCCTCGGGACTTCCGATGCTTGAGACTCATCAATTTGCAATGCAGATTCGTCAAGTCGAGTCATATTCGCAACGGGTTGAAGTCAGTCGCGTAATTCTGATGGGTAACGACGCATGCGTGAGTCTTCTCTCATTCAATAACGAAACGAGGCAGAGCATTCTGATTGCTTGTTTATGCGATATTACGAACAGCTTGGTCTAGGCCGAAGGAAATGTGGTTCTCTAACGCTTTCTGCTACTCCTTTGTGGCTAAGATGAATATAGCGTTTATTATTTGTTTATTTCTTTTCCTAAGTAAGTTTTTTCTGAGATTTCGTTACGTTTCCATTATTATTTCGTGTCTAAGAGGAATTTAACGTGTTTTTTCTGTGAATATTTCCTTTCCCACGGAAGTTTTTTTTTCTGTTTACGTAAGATTTCTATTATTCCTTCGGGGCTAAGAGGAATTTAGCGTGTTTTTCTTTGAATTTCTTTTCCTAAGGAAGAGTTTTTTTCGGTTTACGTAATTTTTCCAATATTCTTTCGGGGCCAAGAGAAATTTGGCGTTTTTTTTTGTATATTTTTTTCCTATGGAAGAATTTTTTTTGTTACTTAAGGTCTCTGTTATTCCTTCGGGACTAAGAGGAATTTCGAGTTTTTTATTTGCATATTACATTCCCAAAGGAAGTTTTTTCTGGGTTCACGTAAGATCAGGAGAATGTTTAACATCCTTTCCTATTTTTTCTTGTTTCAAGGGCAGCAGTAGACCGTCCATCTCACCGACCTTATTTCTTAATTAAATCCGTTACTCTGAAGACAAAAGTTTTATCATAAAAAAAGGATATAATCAGATTATGCTGAGCAAATCGAGACATTATCAGAAATCCTCATTCTTTTGTAGTGTCAGGCGAGAAAGTATTTACAGGACACGAAAACAGTTCTGTTTAACTTGCTAACTTGAAGCGTTATCATATGAATGAGAAATATACAGAGGTAATCTGTAATGGGACAGAATCTTACCGATTTTTGTCAAACATTTTCAATGCTTATGGTTAGGTTTATCTGAGACTAAGACATTTTGCAGAAATAAATCTATAAGGCAAAGAAACAAAGTTAACAACAATTATTCCTTTCTCATTAAAATATCAGTTATTCCCTCCTTTCATGTTACGAAGACACTTCAGCACAGTAACGAATGAGGGAAGAATGAATTGCAACAGAAACAGGAAAATAAAGAGCAGAACGTGGCGACCAAAGAGGCGGGGAAAAAATGACCCCATTTGTTGAAGAAGAAGGAAAGAGAAGGCACCTGGAATTCTTTTTGTTTCCTTTACATTTTCCCGAAGTAATGGAATATTTCTGAGATGAAATCGGGCATTCCAATTGTGTCGTTTTATTTTGGTTTTGTTTTAGTAAAATGACCCAATTTGCTGAACGAAGTAAAACGAAAAGGAACGTGGAATTCTTCGCTTTTTTTTTCCCGAAATGATAAAATATTTCATAGACGAAATCAGGAATTCCAATGGTGTCTTTTTATTTGTTTATGTGTCTGTTTTTGTTTCTGACCTACCGATAAGATTTTAAGAGAAGGCTGGCCCAGATTAAATCTGGGATTTCGCCTTGTTTTATCGTGTTTTGAATGTGACTTGGGATTGTGGCGCTTTCAATGGAAATAGAAGCTCACTTTACAGATCATTTCCAAGACCAAAGAACGATACACCTTGGTTATCTGATTCAGGCGAATGTCGTATAATCATGTTACCAAACCAAGTTTCTGGTGCATTTTATACTTGGATATTTTCCGTCAATGTTAAATTAACGTTAGACTTGTACTGTACCTTATATTTAAAACATAAATCCTGTTAGAAATCAGTTTCTTTTAGAACATAATTTTCAGGTAACTCAAGTTTATCAAATACCTGGGAGAATAAATTACACCAAAGCATTTCTCCTCAATGACAGACCGAAATTAAATGCCTTGTACTTGACACTTGAATCAGAAATCCCTCTAGTAATTACGCTCTACTTCCAAACATTTCCAGCAGCTGAGAGTCCTCAGCCCCAAAGAAATATTGTAGGTGGCCCTCGACATCATTTCCCAAAGGTTACTCTAGATTAAAGAGCAGGAGAGACCGTTTATCAACAGAGTGAAAGAAGAGTTATTTATGGAAGCGAATGTCAAGTCCCTCGGGAGTAGGGGATGGTAGCCAGGAAGTGGAATTTAATGTAAACATAAATTCAAGAGCTGCGACTGTGAGAATAGAAATGCTTAAAGAAAGTTGGAATTTTCTGTAAATCAAAGACAAATAGTCCAACTTTTATTTTGCTTTCTCAGTTTATAAATATATACACTGCAGATTGGATTTAAGCTCTTGTGATTTACTCATTCAGTTGTCAGATTCCATAGTTCAGGACTTAAAGAGCACGTGTTGTTTACACTCTTAAGTCTCTTACCGAATGGTCTGAGTTATATATGCACAGACATGCACACACTTAAACACATACAGACACACAAACACACACACACATATATATATATATATATATATATATATATATATATTATATATATATATATGCATATGTGTATATGTATATATATCTGTATATATACACATGCATATTTTAACCATTCTATTTTTCCTAAATAAAAATTGAATACAGCCCTCACAAATGATCAACCATGAAGCGTTAAAAATATCAGAAAATAAAGTATAAATCCTGAACACCGCTTTTGCCGAAAGTCCCTATTATATACGAGTATATCTTAAATCACGTGAATATATCAAGAAAAACATTTTATGCTTTTCAAATTCACATCAAATATGTACTCTGCCGATGCAGGTTGTATAACAAGAACACTTCGTCATAAGTTTTCCGGAAAAATGAAAATATATTCCTATGTTCCTTCGCATTACGACCAGCCATTTTGGAAGTGGCTTTCAGTCACCCATTTTTGGGTCAGAATACCAATTTAACTTTACGCGTTAAGCAATATTACGGTGGAGGTGATTTGCAAATGCGCCGGCAACTTTTTCAATAGCTCGTAATTCCACTCTGTCGTCGCCAGTACTGCTATGAACCTCTGCATGTCATGTTGGTCTCTCCGCTGAGTCTCTTTGTTTACTTCACTCTTCTTCTTCTTGCTGAAGTTCGGCTGGAATTCTGGTCTCACAGATTCTTACTTACGATGATTTGAATGATGACGAACCATTCGCTTACCAGGTCATTTTCTCTCAGCATTTTTCTGGTGCTTATCACAGTGTGTTAGATATAGAATCAGTAATTAATTAAGATATGGTTGTTTTTCATTCATCAGTGTTGTGCATAAGTTTCTTCGGCGCCATCGAGTTTTCTGTACAGCCGCTACAGCATATAATCAAGGCCACCGGAAATAGATCTGTCTTTCGGTGGTCTCGGTATAATGCCGTATGAGCCACGACCCATGGAACTTTAACCACGGCCAGGTGGTGGCCTATCCTATATCGTTGCCAGAAGCAAAATTATGGCTAAATTTAACCTTAGATAAAATAAGAACTGCAATTTGGTATGTTTGATGACTAGATGGTGGATGATCAACATAGCAATTTGCAGCCCTCTAGCCTTAGTAGTTTTTAAGATCTGAGGGCGGACAGAAAAGTGCGGACAGAAAAAAGTGCGGACGGAACAGACAAAGCCGGCACAATAATTTTCTATTACAGAAAACTAAAAAGACGTTACGTAATAGTTACAGAATCTGTGAGACATCCAGTCTCTGACCTTTGACACCTGAAGAAAAAAGGAGGAGTCGAACTTTTCTAAAACAATAAAAAAAAAAAAAAGTTCGGAAAGCCGAGAGAGAAGTTCCCAAAATGGAAATGATAAAGGGTTCCTCATTTTACGCTCCTGTGGAAACGATTTGCAATACTCTTAGGGCGCGGGGGAAGAGAGAGAGAGAGAGAGAGAGAGAGAGAGAGAGAGAGAGAGAGAGCGACCTTTCAAAAATTTCTGTATGATTTGGTTTTTATCAGTGTGTTTTTTCAGAGCTAAACATTTTTGCAATTCCTGATCACAGTGTATTCTTTAAAATCTAAAATGTTTTGAATTGTCAACATATAATAAACCCTTAAAAAATTATGCAATCTAAAAAAATACAATTTTTAGTGGTTCGCTAACCTTATTATCAGTATGCATACACGAAACAGCTAATAGATATGAGAACATTTACATTTACATATTTTCAGTGTATATAAGCAAAACCTGTACATTATTGAAAGTAATATAATTGTCAGTAATACGTTCACATTACAAATTTTTATGCATATAACCATAAACGAATGCATTCAAATATATTCATACACATTTTTTAAGCACATGTAAGCATGCAGATCCAAGTCACTAAGTATGCATACCTCATTTTCACATCTATCATAATGTTATACTTTTTATGAAGATTAAAATCGATTCACAGGAAAGTAGGAAGCAATGCGATTGACTGCAAATTCGAAAACATATTAATGCCAATGATCAATGCAGGTATTATGCATAGAAGATCGCTTTATCATGATGGAAACAAGTTTATACAATGAAAGACCTTCCTTGTTTCAGTAGTCTGGAGTGATATATTAGTTTTCTGAAAGGAAAACTATTGTGCCGGCTTTGTCTATCCTTCCGCACTTTTTTCTGTCCGCACTTTTTCTGTCCGCTCTCAGATCTTAAAAACTACTGAGGCTAGAGGGCTGCAAATTGCTATGTTGATCATCCACTCTGCAGTCATCAAACATACCAAATTGCAGCCTCAGCAGTTTTTATTTTATTCAAGGTTAAAGTTAGCCGTAATCGTGCTTCTGAAAACAATATAGGATAGGCCATCACCGGGCCATGGTTAAAGTTTCATGGGCGGCGGCTCATGCAGCATTATACCGAGACCACCGAAAGACTGATCTATTTTCGGTGGCCTTGATTATAGACGGTAGCGTCTGTACAGAAAACTCGATTGCGCCGAAGAAACTTCGACGCATTTTTTTACTTGTTTGTAAATATCTCTGAGGGACTTTGGTAGGGTGAGATTATGTTCATATTCAGGGATCAGTATTTGATGGTTTTCTGAAACGATTTTGTACCATTTGTATTGTCTGAATTGTTTTTTGATGTGTTTCATATGCTTTTTTTTATCCTATTTGTCCTGCCTATATCTTCTTGAGTGGGATGCTCACGGCAGTACATACATACATACTTACATTTATGTATGTGTGTGTATGTATGTATATATACTGTATATATATGTTGTATGTATGTATATATATATATATATATATATTATATATATAATATATATATCACATTGGTCAAAATTTTACACAAGTCAAAAATCCCCTCGAATTATAGAAACGTACATTAACTGATAAAATTTTTATGAAACTCATTCGTATATACCAATGCACAAAATTCACAACCGCATGAAATGCGCTTATATTCGACCTCTTTCGAATCCCCCGAAAACCAATAATAAAACTATTCGTCCCTTAAACAAAAGTGAAAATTTCGTTTTAAAAATATACAGTCTATCATACTGATCAAATCGCTATGATTTCCAGACGAATGAATTATTACTTTCTTTTTATTTTTATTCAAAGTTGAAAATATCATAACAAATCATTCCTTTCCCGTGTGACAGATATTACTGTACATATTTGTGATATACGATGCACAGCGTGTGTTGGAAAAATATTAAAAATATTGAACGAAATCGTAAATTACTTTCCAAAGCGCGTGACACTTCAAGGGGAGAGTACCAATGCCCACCATGATTTTTAAATGTATTTTCTTTATATTTTTTTTTTATTTGTTTATTTATTTGAAAATCATTTACGCGTTCTCATAATAACATTTATCTTTCAGTTTCAGATAGTTTTGCAATCTTTATTACCCATAGATTGTAGGGAATAAAGAGGTAATAGATGAATTAAAATGCAAAGTTACCAATTTCCAATAGATCTACTTGCAACAGACACGAGAGAGAGAGAGAGAGAGAGAGAGAGAGAGAGAGAGAGAGAGAGAGAGAGGGCGGTGTTGGGGGGATGATGGTAGTTACATTGAAAACAAATGACTGAATGATAACTAGAAACGAATACTCGACTATAAATGAGAGAGAGAGAGAGAGAGAGAGAGAGAGAGAGAGAGAGGGGTGGGGGAGGAAGGTGGGTTTTGGGGGGATGATGGCAGTTACATAGAAAACAAAATAATGACTGAATGATAACTAGAAACGATTACTCGACTATAAATGAGAGAGAGAGAGAGAGAGAAGAG
Source organism: Macrobrachium rosenbergii (assembly GCA_039081455.1). Classification (NCBI taxonomy): domain Eukaryota; kingdom Metazoa; phylum Arthropoda; class Malacostraca; order Decapoda; family Palaemonidae; genus Macrobrachium; species Macrobrachium rosenbergii. Next base: position 24,553 of record JANJGK010008105.1, read on the forward strand.
AGAGAGAGAGAGAGAGAGAGAGTGAGTGGGGTTGGGCCTGCCAGTACATGCAGTAACCGCTGTAGTGGTATTACGGCATGTAAGCATATGCCATAAGTTGTAGAATATTAGGAATAACAATATGACAAGTAAACAATGCGCCGAAGAAACTTCCACGCAGTCGAGTTTTCTGTACAGCGTATAATCAAGGCCACCGGTGGTCTCGGTATTATGCTGTATGAGCCACGGCCCATGTACATTTAACCACGGCCCGGTGGTGGCATGACCTATATTGTTGCCAGTTGCACGATTATGGCTAACTTTAACCTTATGTAAATAAAAACTACTGAGGCTAGAGGGCTTCAATTTGGTATGTTTGATGATTGGAGGGTGGATGATCAACATACCAATTTGCAGCCCTGTAGCCCCAGTAGTTTTTAAGATCTGAGGGCGGACAGAATAAAGTGCGGGCGGACAAACAAAGCCGGCACAATAGTTTTCTTTTCAGAAAACTAAAAATCGACAGACTCTGTTTTTCTGAAAGCATTCTCTCTCTCTCTCTCCTCTCTCTCTCTCTCTCTCTCTCTCTCTCTCTCTCTCTCTCTCTCTTATACTAACCCCAAACCTCTTCCTATAATTTCTCTCGACCTTTTTCGTTATAATGATTGAGCTAATGCAAAGAAGATACTTTCACCTTTGGATATGGGATCTCCAGGTAAAGATTTATTATTCTCAGCAAATCTCTTGGGATCAGAAAGGTCTTTAAATTCCTATGCCTCATCTACTTCCGTGTAGAAAAGGAAATATCTTTATCTGAATTCCACTGACCCCAAATCGTTTCTTTCACATTTTATATTCTTGGTGTTTTTCTTTTTAACTTGTCCATTTCTCGTAAAAGCCTGTACGTATATTTTTGTTTTTACTTCTTTACAAAGAATTGGTAAATGATTCTGTGAATGAAAGGGAGTACAATATATATATATATATATATATAATATATATATATATATATAGAAATAAACACACAATCACGTGTGGAACAGAAATAAATTTCTGACTCACGTCGGGATCGAACCCAGGTCTTTCAGGTGGAAGGCAACGGCGCTATCCACTAGGCCATACAAGTCTAAAAGAAGTTGGAACCTGAGAGCAACTGCACCCAAGGAATTACCTGGGCAAGCTAACTGCTTGCTTTTAGACTTGTATGGCCTAGTGGATAGCGCCCTTGCCTTCCACCTGAAAGACCTGGGTTCGATCCCGACGTGAGTCAGAAATTTATATATAATATATATATAATATATTATATATGTGTGTGTGTGTGTGTGTGTGTGTGTGTATATATATATATTATATATATATATATACATGTTTCACTGAGATAATATCAAGCAGGGAAGTCATCGTAGCCTCGTTATCCTCTGGAAATTCCTCGTTATTTCCAGAGCCCAATTAAAGACCAGCGATTGTTAAAGAGTTGATACCTTGTCGAGAAAGCAGTCGGGGAAAAACTTTGCCCCCTTCCGAAAGGAACGCCAAGCAAGACGCAACTGTTGTAGAAAAAAAAGCATTGGACCTTAATTACACACACAAAGGACGAAGCAATTAACAGACACAAAGGAGACGACAACAATTATTCACGTTTCGTTTTCTCGTCTTTGGACGCTTTTCCTCGTCTCCGTTTCTCTTGCGAAACTAAACTAATTGTTCTCTCTCTCTCTCTCTCTCTCTCTCTCTCTGCTTCGCTGTCCCATTTAGCCTAGTTCTCTAACATCTTTCTTATGAACGTGTCTCGTCTTTGGATACATATCCTCTTCTCTCTCTCTCTCTCCTCTCTCTCTCTCTCTCTCTCTCTCTCTCTCTGCTTTGTTGTCCAATTTAGTCTAGTTCTCTAATACCTTTCTTATGAATGTGTCTCGTCTTTGGAAGCATTTCTTCTCCTTTTCTCTTGCGAAACTAACTGTTCTCTCTCTCTCTCTCTCTCTCTCTCTCTCTCTCTCTCTCTCTCAGTTCCTTTTAGCCTAGTTCTCTAACACCTTTCCTATGAATGTGCGAAGACAGATTGCATGCAGTGACAGAAGCAATTCAAAGGCCTTCCTTGAAATATATATTGATGGCTCGGCCAATCACGTAAACAAGACTCCGACCGAATCAGATGTGTTGTGGCAGAGACAGAAATCGACTCGATAACTTATCTTGCGCAGAGTGAACAGGAATGGCGTCACAGATGTCAATGTTCTCTCTTTCGGTTTTGGAATTCCTCTTTGCGATTCCCCTTTGCGATAGCGAGAGAGAGGCTTTTGCGGGAATCTCTGATTTTATATATTTTTTGAACTTTAATTTATTTCCTTTTGATGTCATTTTCTGGTAGCAATTCTAAAGTAAAAGATTATTTCTCAGGTCGAAAAGTACAGAATGCTCTTCAAAGTGAATTTAAAGGGAAGTAACTTATCTTGCGCAGAGTGAACAGGAATGGCGTCACAGATGTCAATGTTCTCTCTTTCGGTTTTGGAATTCCTCTTTGCGATTCCCCTTTGCGATAGCGAGAGAGAGGCTTTTGCGGGAATCTCTGATTTTATATATTTTTTGAACTTTAATTTATTTCCTTTTGATGTCATTTTCTGGTAGCAATTCTAAAGTAAAAGATTATTTCTCAGGTCGAAAAGTACAGAATGCTCTTCAAAGTGAATTTAAAGGGAAGTAATGTTAGCAGTTCAAATGTAAAAGATGATTTTGTTAGGCTGAAATATACAAAAATGTTATTCAAAATTGGATGTACAAGCAAATTACATTATACTTTAACTCAGACACCCCTGGTTAAATGAATCCGTCAATTACTTGGACTTTATTTCTTAACAGTGCTTCGTTAACTGTCCCAAAAATATAAAAATTTTTAGGCCCCCTTCTTTTAATTCATTAAAGACGTTTTAATCTAAGCCATAGTTTTCAAAGTCGCTGAGATGAATAGTGACAGTCCCGATGCCCTTTGAGTACAAGTTCAGCCCCGATAGGGGTGAGAAGGGGTGAAATATAAATTGTCTAAAATGCTGGGCAGTGTAAATGAAGCAGCTATCTTAACAGGAAAGGGTGAGAGAGAGGGGGAAGTGAGAGAGAGGGGAAGTGAGAGAGAGTGTTTATCTGTTGTCTTCAGAGTTTTCCTGAGCATCGCCGGGTTGGTTAGCTAGTACTATTATATAGGAAAGAACTGAAATAAGCAGTGGATTTAGTTTACGGGTGATATCAAACTTACATAAAAAGAGCCACCATGGAATTATTTTAACATGTCAACAGAATTTTACAACATTTCAGACTAATTATTTATCATTTTTATAATTTTTTAAATATCTTTAGTTCTAATACGTTATTATTTTATCTAACATTTTTCTTTTTAATTCGCTAGTCTGCGAACTTAGTCATAATGAGAAAGATATGGAGGTCCATTCGACCAAATGTATCCATCCGGAGAGAGAGAGAGAGAGAGAGAGAGAGAGAGAGAGAGGGGGGGGGTTGTTTTAAACAGTACAACAGGATTTGTTTGCATTCTGCCTTTGAAAGGCCTGA
>JANJGK010008106.1:5000-20000 GCA_039081455.1 Macrobrachium rosenbergii
TGATTCACAGTCTAAAATCTAAATAAAAAGATAGTCTCTGCAAATAATGCCCTTGACTTCAATAGGAATTGCATGGGAGAGAAAATATAACCAAAAAGCATATATATATATATATATATATATATATATATATATATATATATATATATATATATATATATATATATATATATATATATATATATATATATATATATATATATATATATATATATATATATATATATATGTGTGTGTGTGTGTGTGTGTGTGTGTGTGTATGTGTATGTATATATATATATATATATATATATATATATATATATATATATATATATATATATATATATATATATATATAAATTAGTCACCTTAATCTCCTCTCCTTCCTTACTGAAAGAAAATGTTTGAACTTTCTCTAAAGTACCTATGATTCAGTGTCATTGTTTACATTGGTGCTTCATATACCTTATCCTAAATTTGACCCCCTTATGACCATTTCAAAGTTTACAAATTAAGTAACATTAAAGAGTAGGATGAATTGAAGACAATTTTTCTAGGGTAATCATTAAACTATGGTGAGTATACTGGCAAATTTTTTTTTTTTTTTAATTCTAGTATTTCCTTAAACAGTCAGTTGCACCGACAGCGCACAGCATTTCTCTCTAAACACAGTTCTCTTCATAATTTCGTCCTAACTTGGGACTCGACAAGGATATTTTGTTATTGTCCTATTGGTCTTTGTATTTTAAGTAAAAACTGCATATATCATAGACTCTGTGAATCATCTGTCTATAACATATATTAATGCTTTAGAGCAGTGATAAACTCAAAGGTATTCGTAAGTTTCATGTTGAATGTGAGCTACTGCACATCAACATTCATAAATTCGCATTTTTATACCCCAAGGTAGTTATAAATTCTTCAACGTTCGTATATCTTTATTGGTTATGTTCCAAAAAATATGAAACCTAATACGTTTATAGTCTCTTTGAACGGGAAGCATTAATTCTTAGACAAGCATAGATTTCATAAATATGAATATTTCCTTACAATATTCGACTTATCCCTTGATTGTAAGATATATTATTACAGGTTAACACTAAGATACACCAGATGTAAAAATAGTTTTTGTACCCTTCTAATAGCTAAATTCAAGATACTTCCACAACACGAATTTAATATCATTAGCATTTTTTTTTTAAATGATGATTCCATAACATGCATTCACAGGTACCAATTAGGATTAAGCACAACTATATAAATAACAGGAAACATTTCGGCTGATTAGTCAATTTTTTAAGATGTTCTTGCTTTGGTACATGAAATTAAGCTTATAAAACGCGAAAAAGGAAAAAAGGTTGTGTAAATAAAAAAAAAAATTCTTTGAAGAAATAGTGACAGAACAACAAAATAGATATTAAGATGTCACTTAAAGCCACAGAAAGAATTCATAGAAACATTTTAATTATGAAACATAAACAGAAACTAAACTTCAAAATAAGAAATTTAATAAAAATAGGAAAACTCCTATGAAAGTCAGATGGCTTCGTCAAATTCTATACCGTTTTATCGTTCGAAAATTTCACATAATATCGAATCTTTTCCCAATATTTTTCCTGCAATATTTTTGCAGAAAGGGCAAAAAATGACGCTTTCTGTTTTTCAGTTATTATAGAAATGAAAGATTTGAACATTTATATGAAATAGCCATTTTCATCTATTTTTGTACTTCTTCATATTTCTATTTTCAATCGAGTGTCAAAAGGTTTCGTTTCAATTAGCTTTACATTTGATTTCAAGGAGAGGATATTTATTGTTTTCGGCCTGGTTATTATTATTATTATCATTATTATTATTATTATTTGAAGGTAATAGACCCTTTTCAAGCAAGTTTTGTTAAAGAGAATGGCAGCATCAGCAGAATTGATTTTATATATGGTCTTCTCAATTCTTCTTTTTGTTTTCTTATCGTCAAGGCTGATATTTGCTAACAACTGGCCGATGTTCATTGTCTGGATAAGGCATTAGTTTCTTGAAATACTAATTTTATTGCATTAAAGAAATGGAAGTTAAAAGTGGCGTTTAATCACCGTAGAGTTTCTGGGAATCAGGATTTGTCCTATTCTCGTGTAGATTCTTCGTCGTTTTTCTAAGGGCGTAGCGGAATTCCAGCGTTTCCAACCGTATCATCGATTCATTCTCAAGGAAGGGTGGGCTTGTTCTGGTTGGAATGGATTGATGGATGGATTTAGATTCAGCCAGCCTTGTGCTGGCACGGGCTCTTGCTATTCAGCAGCCCGTAACTGAAGATTGAGATTCTGCAGAGTAAGGTAACTTAAAACTTCATGTAAGTTCAATTCCTGGTGCGGACATGCCTCCATTGCTGATACCATTCGGTCCAGTCTAACCACTGGGCCAGAAATGAAAGGCTGTAGGGGGGAGAGAAAGTGTTATAGCAGCAAGTCCCAGTAAGCAGGAGGGGCTGGGAAGGAAGGGAGGAGTTGTGTGTTGCAGAGAAAGGATGGGCCTTGAACGTCCCTTCAGATCAAGTGTAAAGCTTAAGATGAAGGCATAGCGACAGCAGATTGTAGTTTTAGTCTTTAGAGAAGGAGACTAAAAAGGAAGGGAAGAATGTGAGGTTGAGAAAAAGCATGGTCATAGCTGACTTTACTTGTTGAGCAGGAGATTGAAGATGGTGACTGGGAGATGATGCTTGTTTTGTGTGATCAATGGAAGATGTCTTTTGCTTATACTTGAGATGCTGTATGCCATCGCGGCCTTGCTCCTAGGGCAGCACGTCAGTCATTTGGTGAGGCGGGATGCAGTATGAATATATGAGAGGTGCATTTTAGTGGGGGTGAGTCACCATGGGAGAGAGAGAGAGAGGGAAGAAGATTTTCAATGTGTAGTAATATAGACATAAAGAAGTTCGAGGAAGAGACTGTAGTAATGTTAAGATAGAATGCATATACATCTATGTACATATGCCCATGTACAGACAAACATATATATAGATATATATACATATATACACACATATGCATGCACAAACACATACACAAATTTACTTACATATGAGTGAAAGACTAAAATTATTAATATATTAAACATTAGATTAAGAGTGTAGATATAATTGTAAATAAGTAATTGTATGATAAATAATTAAAATTTATTTTAAAGAATAACTAGGATAAATGAAAAATAAATAAAATTATATAGCAAAATAAATAATGATAAACAAGTGAATAGAATTGAATAGACGTGAGTAAAAAAAAAATAAAAAAATAAATAAAAAAATAAAATAAGGTCAGTTGCTGTGAAGATGTAGAGCTATGGGTTGCCTGTGCTGATTCTGGAAAGGTCTCAGTGAAGGTGGCTGGTTGCATCTGTCTGAAAAGAGGTAAATAACAAGAGAGATATTCTGCACAAGGTTAGTGTGTATTGCATGAGGCCTGTTACTGTTCAGCTGGGTGGTGGAAAGGAACAGAGGAACGCTGAAAATTCTTCAATGTTTTCAATTATGTGTGATACCAGTTTGGTGTTAGTTAGCGGGGCCTCTGTGAAATTCCGCCTCAGCGGAGAAGTCTCCGGGCAGTGTGCAACAGGTAATGATCTAGTGGTTGATCCACTACTTGTTCACAGTATGTGCATGCTCTGTCTTCTGGATTGATTAACTGCCAGGTGCACATATATCCTAACCGTAGCCGGCTGATGATGACTGCGAGTCTTCTGGGTGTGTTCCAGGAAAGAGAGAACTTTTGTAATTTGGTGTTTTCTACATACGATTTTGCAGACCTGGATCCTTGGAGAAGTACCTGACGAATTTCGCTCTGGGCTTCATTTTGGCAGTACCTGAAAATGTTTTGTTACATTTGTGTGAGGGACTGATTTAGGGCAATACTGATTGTATTGCATTGTAAAGTGCTTTTTGCAAGTTGATCTGCCTCTTCATTTCATGCGATTCCTATGTGACTGGGAATCCAATTTAGTGCCACTTGCCTTCCATTGCTCTGATGAGCGAAGGCTGCAGCTTTTATGCTGGTTAGGATGTGGACATTTTCAGTGTGTGACTGATTCTTTATGGCAAGAACTGCACACTTTGAATCTGTGTGGATTGTAGTGTTTCCTGCCTGGTTTAGAGAGTCTTCTAGTGCCTTCTGGATGCCAACTAGTTCCGTTTGCAGGGTGGAGGCATTGTTTGAAAGTCTCCAGCTAGCTTTTAGGGAGGAGGAGACTACTGCTGCAGCTGCAGCTGGTATATTCCGGTCCACTGACCCATCTGTGTAGTAGACATTGGGAGCGGCTGTGTTGTTTATGGCTGTTTGTGCAGCTTGTCTGAGTTGTTCCGGAGAGCAGTGTTGCTTATTTGCTGGGAGAAGAGTGAAATGGAATTTGAAGGGGATGGGCGTCCAAGGAGGAGGCTCAACATAGTTGTCGCTGGGTGTTTCTCTCTTAGTTGCAGCGGCAGCTTCTTGCATGTTGACCGTTCTCAGAGTGGCGAGGAGGTTCCCTACATAATTCCTGGGAGGATTGAGTTCCTCATGCAGGTTTAAGATTCTGGCTATTTTGTTCCTCAAGGGGCAATCCCTACCACTTTTCAAGGTTTTGACTATGGTGAGGGCATTCCTTTGATCAATTCTGGATGGGAGAGGGAGAAGGTTAGTTTCTGCTCTGAGTAAGCAGAGTTTTGTCCAAATTGGGGCCCCTGCAATGATTCTCATTGCATTGTTTTGAATCACTTCAAGTGAGCAGACCTGAGGGTGTGTCATCTTTGTGAGCGCCGGCGCCGCATATTCCACTACAGAGTGGGTGGTTTGAATGTAGAACATTCTAAGTAGATGACTTGATGCACCTTGGCGAAGTGAAGTGATTCTTCTCATCGCATTTAGGCGGCATATGGTCTTTTGCTTCAAGTGTTGTATTTCATTTGCTGGTGAGAGTTTGTGATTTATATTAACTCCCAGGTACATGAAGTCACTCACCCATTCTATGGGTTTTCCCATGATGGAGAGATTATTGGGTGGGCGTGTGTGCTTGATGGCCATAGCTTTAGTTTTGTTCGTGTTGATTTTGAGGCCTAGTTCTTTGCACTTACCTTCAATCAGGTATAGTGATTGCTGGGTTTTTTGCAGTTGAATGTCTCCTGGTTGCTGGGGGCATACCAGGCAGACATCATCTGCGTAAATGAAGATTTCTACTCCTTTGGGTAGCTTCAGTGTAGCAAGATTTTCCACGAGGACATTGAAAAGAAAGGGACTAAGTATTCCTCCCTGTGGCGTCTCATTTTCATGTTCAATGAACTCGGAGTAAGCTCCTTGAAAGTAGACTCTTGCTTCTCGATTCTGAGTGTACTTTTGTGTCCATGCCAGGAGATTTCCCTTTATGCCTTTTTGAGCAAGTGAGGAGAATATGACAGTGGAATTTGCCAACTCATAGGCTTTCTCAAGGTCGAGGAAAACAATTAAGGACTTCTTTCATTTACTGTGGATAGGACATCAGTTATGCATTCTTGGGTCCCAATTCCCTTTCTGTTTGTATAGATACGTGGATGTAGAGGGCCTGCTTTCCATAGTAGTCTGTTGAAGACCATCCTCTCAGCTACCTTTTCAGTGCAGCTAATTAAAGCAATGGGTCTGTAGGTGCCTGGATGTTTAGGTTTGGGAATTGGGTTTATGTCCTGCTGGTTCCATTTCCTTGGTCTGACTCTTTCGACGTAGGTTTTGTTGACTAGCATTAGGTATACTGTCTTTGCAGCTTTGCCCATATTCTTGAGCATGCTGTAGGTTATCAGATCAGATCCAGGTGCAGTATCCTTTGCTTTGTGTAGTGCGAGGTTTAGTTCCTCCATGGTGAAGGGAGTGTCTGTTTGGTCACGGGTGTTGCAGGCTTCTAGTACACTTCTGCTTCTGATAGGTTCCAATGCTCTTAGGCATTGCCACGTGTCGAGGGAGAGGTTGAGAGTCTTTGTTCTGTCAGAGAAATGCTGGGTGACTCTATCCGCTTCACTTTGTGGGTCAGAGTGCGGGACATTTATGAATTTCTTTTTGCCATAGACTTTGCTGAACCAGTTCCACAGTTTGGCGATGGGTGTGAGGTGGTGCACTTGTCCGCACCACTGAAACCAGGTTTCCTGCCTCACTTCTTTGGATACCTGAGCAGCGTGAGCTGAAACTTCAGTCAGTGTGGTAAGCAAGTTGTCAGTTCTGTATCTTCTAAAGAGTTTTCTCACTCGGTTTACTCTTTTGTTCATCTTCTTTATCCGAGAGTTGTAGTACCAGGCATCTTTGTGGTTTGTATTTGTGGTGGGGTATTCCTTCTTTGGCATGAACACTCTGGCAGCACTAGTTATGTTGTTGCAGAAATCTTGTAGAAATGTGCAAACATCCTGTGGAAATTGATTTATGTATTCTGTAGACCAGGTGGTCATGTGATTTTCAAAGGAATTCCAATTTGCGAACTCAGGGTTCCATCTTGGAGGGGGAAGAGGAGGGGGAGGGAGCCTCCTTAACTGTAGCTTTGTCTGCAAGGCAAAGTGGTCACTGGTAAGAACAGGGTGCAGATTTCATGTTGCTCCTTCTTGCAGGTTCCTGGAGACCAGAGTGAGGTCCAGCCTGCTGCTGTGTAGATGTGTGGGCTCATTACAATTGTTTGTTAAGTAATTTGACTTCTGGGAATTCCTGGAAAAGAAAGTGCAGGTGGAGTCCTGCAAGGTTTGTTTGTTGTCTGGACTTGAGGAAGGGGTGATGCGCATTGAAATCACCTGTAATAAGGGTATTTTCTCTGGAGGCTGCATCAAAAAGTGCATCTGCTTCTAGGGTGCTATTTGGTCCTCTGTAAATATTGTGGATTTCAAGGGTTGTGCCCTCTAGAAGGATTGTAACGCTCAGCGTTTCTGCTTCTGGCCCGCAGTCTATGCTTGGAATCTGGGAGGAGGGAATACTGTTTTTGACCAGTGTTAGGCGCCCTCTTTTAGTGTCGGTGTGAGGTGTTCGGTATTCAGTGTATCCTTTGAAGGAAAAGGAGAGGTTTGGTCTGAGGAGTGTTTCTTGCAGAATGATGATATCATAGTTTCCTAGGGATGTTTGCGACTTCAGTAATGCAAATTTGGTGCGTACACCGAGAATGTTCCATTGAAGTATTTTCAGCAGTTCTCTGTTATCACTGAGGGGAGAAGATGGGTTTATGTCAGAGCTGTTCGTGGAGTCAGTGTTCACTGTCTGTGTTCATGAATTGGATGGTAAGGTCAATACTTTATTGAGGATTTGAGTGATGGCTTTTTCAGTAATGGTTTGGTCAAAAGGGATATGAGCTAATTCAATGAAGGCAGTCATGACGTTTTTCATGAGGCGTATCATCTCGTCCTTGTTGAACCTCCATTCAGTCTTTGGGTTGTCTGTGTCGCAGTCTGTGATGATACAAGTGCATCTTGTGTAAGGAGGTAGAGGAATATCTGAGGCATGTTCTGTTGAGGGGACAGGGGTGTCTGGAGAGACAGGGTTGTATGGTTCAGGGGAGTGGCTGGGGATGGAGGGTGTGAGACGAGAAGGAGAGGTAGGAATGTAGGGAGAAGGTGACATATCAACTGGGGAAGGAGAGGGGGTAGCTTGGGAGGGGGGTGTGATGGGTTTGGGGGGAAGGGTAGTCTGGGAGGGGGAGGAAGAAAACATTGCTGTCTAGTGTGTTGGGGTTGTCTCTGTGGTTTTGGAGGGGGAGGGGAGTTTTGAGGAAGTGGTCTGGGAAGAGGAGGATAATGATAGGAAGGGGTTTGTGCAGGTGGAATGGGGGGAGGATTTTGTCCTTGTCTTTCATGCGTGCAATGCGCTGGAGCCGGGCGGGACACTTCCTCTGCCAGGCATGGTGTTTTCCTTTGCAGTTAGGGCAACATGCGAGAGTTGGGAGGCCAGCTTTGAATTTGGCTAGGCAGGCTGTTGTTGGGTGTCGGCGGCTACATATGCCGCAGATTTCGACCCCTGTGCAACGTTCCTGGTGGTGCCCGAATCGATGGCACTTGAAGCATCTCAACGGTTTTGGGGTGTAGTCTTCCACTGGGAAGAGTCCCCAGATTCCTAGGTTGACCTTGGAGGGTAAGGGTCCTTTGAAGGTGCATATCACCTTTCGAGTAGGGCGACCTTGTGCTAATGCACCTCTCTACACTCATGATGAAGGGCTGGTTTTCAAGGGGGGTGAGTTGCAGCTCGGTTGGGTAGTTGCAAACTACGGCTTTCATCAACCATTCTGCAGGGTCAAGCAGAACAAGCTCAGGGGTGTTTTTTTAGGAATTCAACTGTTTCCTTATTCTTTGGGGGTGATTGTGAAATTCCCCTTCAGGTTGTGTTTGGCTGTCATACTTAGTGATGGGTTTGCAGTTTCTAGGGCAGCTACTTTTGCATAAGAAAGTGCTCTAAATTTGGGAAGATTGTTGTCACATGAATTTGTCATTAGTTTATTCTCAGATTTTGGGACATGCTGAAAAGATATATGGTGTACCTTTGTATTTCTTTTTTTCCTCTGAGCTGTTGCCCAGAAACCTTCGTTGTCTGAAGTGGGGGGCTCCTCAGTCGTGTGCTGGTAAGGTGCTGAATCTTCTACAGCTGGAGTTCTTACGGCAGTGTCCATTTCCACAGGAGTTGGGGTTATTTCGTCGTCGGATTCGTCAGAGTCCATGATCCTTCTCCTGGCGGGGTCTGGGGATGTGGGGAGGGTGAGGGAGGAGCGGGAGACTGATCTCTTCCTCGACATCTTCCCTGTTTGGAAGAGGTAATAGAAAAAAAAACACACACAAAACCACTACACGAATTGTAAAATGTCTGTTGTTCACTGTTCACAAAAGTTCGTTTTTCTTAACTTCACAAGTCACTGGAATTTCTCCGACGCTCAAATCGTCGGAGAAATCGTGATAAAGTTATTATCCTTGGCAGGTAAGGCACGATGTCGCACAACACAGCAGTGGGAGAGCACAGGGCAAATTCCGAGAGGAGAGGTTCTCGGCGAGAAATCTCGACCGAGACTGTTGGAATGGGGTCGTGAGGCATATTTATAGCGTTCCAGGTGTCCTGTGTTGTGAGGGCTGAATTTTCATTGGCTGATTCATGTAATCAAGGCCCTGGGCCAAACCGTCTCCCAGATGTCTATGCTCGCACTGGTCTCCGCGTGCGGACGTTGGAGCCTGGGAGGGTAGTATGGGGAAGGTCACTGTCGGCTGATGGGGCCACCACCTGATTGGTTTGTTCGTCTGTCTCTGAGGTGCTGGCGGCTGGCGTCCTGTGTGCCACTGCCGGGAGGAAGGAGGTCTCCTGTGTGGTGTTGAGGCTAGGTCTCTCCTTTCTGATGTGTAGGGCCTCCAGGAGGCAAAGGCAGCAGTGGTCTGACGCCTTATCAATAATTCCAATATTAGGAATTATGTCCTTTCGGAATATTCTAATATTGTGGATACTGAGTAAAAAAGCCACAATAAAATAATTGACAAATTGTATATTTTAAGATACAAAAATATACAAAAAAGGGGATAAAAACGAGGGAGCTTTCAACCGTGTACGCAACGGTCCTCTTCAGCCAACTGAATCAAAATACTAGTTTTTTCTTAAAAAGACTCGTTGAAAAGAATTTTGGTGATAGTCGATCCAGGAAAACATCAAACTCTCTTTCAGTGTGGACTTGGCAGTTACGTAATGGCTGTTTCCCTGTATCTGTGGGCCAACCGTTGTGATCTTCTTAACGGCTGTCGTTCGAGCGCACGGTGCTCATCACTGGTGACTAGGTGGTTCGTGGGTTGAGAACGACTTTCAGCATCGGTGCCTGTTGTTTCTGCGACCCATGAACCACCTAGTCACCAGTGATGAGCACCGTACGCTCGAACGACAGCCGTTAAGAAGATCACAACGGTTGGCCCACAGATACGGGGAAACAGCCATTACGTAACTGCCAAGTCCACACTGAAAGAGAGTTTGATGTTTTCCTGGATCGACTATCACCAAAATTCTTTTCAACGTGTCTTTTTAAGAAAAAACTAGTATTTTGATTCAGTTGGCTGAAGAGCACCGTTGCTCAAACGGTCGAAAGCTCCCTCGTTTTTATCCCCTTTTTTGTATATTTTTGTATCTTAAAATATACAATTTATCAGTTATATTATTGTGGCTTTTTTACACATTATTTTCGATCACAATATAGTGATGCTCTACAATTGTGGATATTCTTGGCATGGTTATGGATGGCACCTTCCTGAGTGTGGCAGGAGATCCTCTTGGAAAATCTCATGGTGGTCATCCCAATGTAAGCGCCGGGGCATTCACAAACAGGGCATTTGTATTGGTAGACCACATTGGTTTTCTTCAGGGGGTCCTGCATTGCGGGCGCCGAGTTGTTTTTCATGATCAGGCATCTGGTATTCTTGCTTTTGCCATAAATTACTAATTTAACCATTTTTGCAGGGTCCGTATGGGTGACGTTTCCTTCTATGATACTGTGAAACACTTGCTTGTAAAGTTTATGCAAAACCCACGAACCTGGGCATGTGCCTGAATAGTGAGAGTGAGTGTCCAGAGAGATACAACCACAGTGCGATCAGCGCCTTCGTCAGGAGAGCTCTCTCACACTGCTCATCTTGGAAGGACGCGCGCACCGAATTATAACGTGTTGCCCAGGTTTTAATTAGCAATGGGTATTTCAACCAGGACATCACAAAATCCACACGAAGAAGTATTGACAAATGGTACCAGCAGAAGCCTTGCCCCGCTGCCCTTGAAGACGTCAATCTCTTTTACAAGGGAGTGTTTCACAGGAAATACAAAGGTGCAAATACAGTCCGATTTCCATCAGCGCTCCAATCCCATCGCTAAAGCATACTCAACCAAGTTATTCCATTATCGCCTAAAAGAAAATATTCCTCAGGCTAAAAACCCTGTATTAAAACCCAAATTATTTTACCTCCATCTTAGAATGAAAAGAAATTATTCCTCTCCCCTTAAAACAGAAAATGCACCTCAGTTACCGAGGCCCAAATTAATCACTTCACACCTAACTCTGAAAACATCCTTCATTCACCCAAATACAAAAGATTCATATTCCCATGGAAAACTTAAAATTTTTTCGTTCACTCAAACCAAATTATTCCCATATCTCGAGCACCCAACCCAGTATTATTTTCCTTATATGTAAAACTTAAAGTAGTTCAAACTCAAATTATCCTCCTAGTCACAAAGTATTTTCCTTAAAACCTGAAACCCCAACTGTTCATCTTCCACCCAGACCCAAAAATAACCCAAAATAAAAATACTCCCAACCATACCACATAAAGCTTTTAATTATCCCTAATCCACTTTAACCTACTCGTTTCCTCCTAAAATTCAAAATATCCATTCATCACCCAAATCAGAATTACCCCCGTCCCCTACCACTAAAAACCAACATATTCCCCGTCAACCAAAACTCAGATGATATTCCCCGCCTACGCAACCCTACAGTATCCCTTACTGACTTAAAATTCAAAATTTCCCTCAACAATCAAGACTCATTATCCAAACCTTTTAGAGCTCGAAATATCCATCTTTTATAATCCAAACCTAAAATTTTTACGTCTAAACCTCAAAATATGCCTTATCCATCCAAAACTCAAGTATTCTCCCTCCCACTTGAAAGTATCCTCCTTCAGCAAAATTCAAAATACACCACAACCATCTCAACCCAAATTATTCCTTTCCACTTAAGAATCACAATGTCCTTCATCCACTCAAACACAAATTATTTCCCCTACTATTAAAACTCAACATATCCCTCAACAAAACAAACTCAAAATATCTAACATCCAATCCACAATATTCCTCAAATACCCAAATCAAACGAAATCCCCACTTAAAAGTGAAATATTACTCTACATCCCTCAGGTACCCAAACCTGCATTTCCGTCTCTCTCACAAGAGACTTAATATATCATTCATCCGTACACAAGCAATATATATATACATACATACATACATACATATATATATATATATATATATATATATATATATATATATATATATATATATATATATATATATATATCCTACTTCCTAAAACTAAAAAATATCCCTTAACTACCCATAAATTACCCCATTTTCCCTTAAAACTCAATATATCCTTCAACCCATCAAACCCACAGTATCTACCTTCCCACTTAAAGCTCAAGATATCCCTTGACCAGTTAAGCCTATAGTATTTTAAACTATCTGAAACAAAAGATATCATTTAGTCATCAACATCCAAATTATGTCTTCCAACAAAACTTAAAATATCTCTCAACCATCCAATTCCAAATTATTCCTCCTCACACCTAAACCTCAAAGTATCCTTTAACCATCCAAATCCAAATCATTCTCCTTCACATCAAAAACTCAAATTACCCTTCATCCAACAAAACAAAAATTATCCCCAATCCCACCAAAAAACTCAGACTATCCCTCAAATTCCATAGCCACAAGTTTAAAACCCAAAACTCGGAATATCCCTCCACCGCCCAAGCTCATAGTATTATTCAACTTCACTCCTAAAATTCAAAATATCCCTTACTTTTCCAGACATAAATTATCTCTTCCTAATGGTTCTTCTTCTAACTTATAATAATAATAATAATAATAATAATAATAATAATAATAATAATAATAATAATAAGAAGAAGAAGAAGAAGAAGAAGAAGAAGAAGAAGAAGAAGAAGAAGAAGAAGAAGAAGAACAACAACAACAACAACAACAACAACAAGAACAACAAGGAGTAATAAGCATTGTGCTTCAAGCTGCAAGTGAAATAAAAATGTTCCTAATTTGCATAAGGAATTATTTTGTGAGGTATTAGATATTCTGATGTTTGTCTCATTTGTGCCATTAAAGTATTGTAGGTGAGAGGTGTTCTCATGTTATTTAAGGCAAAATATGATCGCTAGCATTATTGCGAAAAAATGCTAATATGAATATTAATTATACACAAAAAGAGTATATTATTCCATTTGTCACTACGTTGTCGATATATTTGTTTAAAAATTTAAAACTTAAAGTCAAAGCAGGAATAAAACATAAAAACCAATCGAGGAAGGTTTCTCTCTCGCATTCTCCCTTCTGCGTCATTCGAAGACAGATATGCAAAGGTTAAGCATAAAGAGGAAGAGAAGAGATTAGAAATACATTCAGAACTTTGCAAAGACAGGTTGAAGTGGACATTCTGTCTTCTCTCAGAGGGTTCAAAGGGAGGACTACAACGATAAGGTGAAGTCTATTGTCGCAGAATGGCTAAGAATAAAAAGATAGACTCCGTCATTCCAAGAATTTCTTAGAGTACGGTCTAAAGATATGTAAAATAATGTTGGCGATTGGAACTAACATTAAAGATTTTTGAATTCGTTGGTAATCTTTGAGCTAACGCGTATATTTTTCCCTCTAAATCTCTAGTAGACATAATGAAAAGTACTGTCTGTCGAATATTGAGTATTGCCTTGACACACTCATATTCTAAGTAAAGTATTTCTACAGATTGTATTAATCTTTCAATCCTACATTTCAGTTTTATTTTGAGAGAGAGAGAGAGAGAGAGAGAGAGAGAGAGAGAGAGAGAGAGAGAGAGAGAGAGAGAGAGAGAGAGAGAGAGAGAGTCATTACAGATGAAAATTCAAACGTCCTGCCTTCTTATTCAAGTTCTTTATACGAAAGCACTCTTTATCCGAATGTGAACTGAAGATGTTTGACTTTGTGATCAATTGATGACACTTGTATGACAGAAAAGCAGGAAGTGGGAAATTATGATATATATTCAGAAGTTGCGAAATAAAAAAATTCTCTATTAAAATGTTTGATCTCTCCTCTTTGAAATGTGACACTATAGTCATCGCAGAAGGTTCCAATGCCCCTTATAATGGATATGTCTATATCTCATTATAATGGTGATATATCTCTTGGAATAATTTTAAAAGATACATATATGACAAAACACACACGCATGTACATGTACACCATAAACATGATTCTTTCAACATTTAAAGACCCAGAAATTGCTTCTAAGGCTTCTCAAAAAAATGGTTTGCTAACCTTTCATTTAATGACTGATTAATTCCCCTGTATTCCTCGTTCAATTTGAGTTCCCCTGCAAAGATAGCCAGTGTCGTCTTCTGTTTTCTTCTGTTGAAAAGGGGAGTTTTTAATTAGTCGTTATCGATAGACCACATTAATATCTTCATTGCTAATATGGATAATATATATTGATTCACAACTCATTTAGGGTCACTAATCTCCTTCCCTAAAAAAAATAATGTGTTCCGTTAGAGATTCGTGAACCACCAGTTGAGGTCAACTGACCTAGAAAATTAAAAGTTTTCCTGACATAATTAAGTCGAAGAGCACAAAAAGTATCTAATTCAAACGTGGCATTGAAGCTGTCAGTCATTGCAAATCCTTTTAGTTATAGTAACCCAGCCTAGTTCTCTGAACAATCGTCTAAGGAATGGAGAGATTACCTTTGGAACCCTTCACACTTCACACGCTTTTAGACAAGTGCTTCTCTCTCAAGCTTACAATTCATACTGTTCCTAAATTGGATTTTTATGCTAAATTTAAGTTTTTATTGGATGTTACTTTTCAGAAAAATACTTTTGGAACCATTAAGGTCCATCTATACCTATTAATCCACTTACCATCGGTTTGTTATTTAATTACACAGATCGTCAATGCCTCATATAATTATCCTCCGAGTGTGTGCACACAATTTAGGAACTTATATTGGATCCACCAAGAGCCTCGATGGCTCAGTCGGTTACAGCAGCAGCTTCGGACTTCGTAGAGGTCTGTGGCGCGGGTTCAATCCCGCAAGCCCGCTGATCAGAGAGGCGGACACTTTGCTATCCGTGTAGACATCCCGGGATTATAGATGTAATCAACGGATAGGTTTGCTTAAAAAGCAAATGGATGTTACAGACTAAATACACACACAAAACAAAGCCACTACAACACCTTCTAAAAAAAAAAAAAAAACATAACAAACATCTCGAACGCTCGCCAT
>JANJGK010008107.1:5000-17500 GCA_039081455.1 Macrobrachium rosenbergii
GTGTTAAATGTTTTCATTTCAACATAAGTATCTCATAGAATTTGCTATTTTAAATTGTTTCCCTCTCAGCCTTCAGCACTCTGTGTGAATGTGAAGATGATGTATATGCCTTTATGGCAAGAATTCCTGTATATTTACTTAATTTTAGAGGTCTCCATACCAATGTGTGATTTATATCAGATTAGGATAAATTCTCTAGATAAGAATTTCTGATATAGATCGTAAAGTCTTTTGATATTGGCAATATTTGAGTTGTGACTAACATAATAGCAGTGCCAACGAGCTAGTGAGGAGCTCCATGTGTAATAACCTTCCGATCTGTGCAATTATGATCTAATTAGTGAGATCTTACTTTTCTTTAAGAACCATTTAATTTACTGTTAACTTACTTCCTTTTATGGGTTTGGCCAAGTCAGTCAGATGTGATTTAGATTGTGATTAGAGCTAGATAGACCTACCCCGGGCCAGGCCCGTAAAAGTGGTGATCTTGCCAGGATATTGCAACCCTTGCATGATGTTGCATGGTGCAACATTGCAACTTCATCCCTAATCTCATTAGAATAGCTAATCAGCTTTTGATGGCCAAGTCTGAGCATTTACGATCATAAGGAACCTCATATCCCTTTAGTAACTTACTTTGGCACTCTTGGACAGCTGTACACAGCATAAGTATTCTCACTGAATTTTCTATTGCAACATAGATGTCGTGTCATAGATGTTCATGGCATATCCAAGTGTAAACACTTCGCCGTATGCCTGAGTTCATTCAGAGAGTGAGAGAGAGCTTATTGCCAGATGTGCATCTATTTAGCTGTATTTATCCTTAGTACATTCTGTAATGAGACTACATGTCTCTAGCGGCTAGGAAATAGCTAGGCAGTGAAGTGATAACAAGTGAGAAGTGTTATAATTCTGGGAAAGTGCAAAATTCCCTTTGAAAACTTACGGTGGCCTTAGTTAGGAAGAGGTATCTGGCAAGCTCTGCTAGGCGGTCAGCGAGCCCCTTTGCTTTGGCTCTATACTCATCTCCGCTCAGTACCCAACTCGTAGTTTATGATTTGATTTGTTCTTTGACATCTGTACTTGTTCAAGTTAATTATTATTATGCTGCATCTTGCGCACAGTCATAACAATACTTTTAATGTAAGCATTTGTGAAGAAATGTCCTATGTTAACAAAGAAAGTGGGTAGCAGTCACATTCCTTTAAAGACAATGTGAAGGTCATTTGGGGAGGCAGTCTGCCTTGCTTGCACTACACTCTACAGCTGGGTTTGCCGCTCAGCCCCTGCACTGTCACTTGCTAACGTAAATGCCGCTGTCGCATGTCACATTTAAAATTCATTCTTAGTGGAAGAAATCGCAAAATTTTGTATTATTATCATTCATATACTATCATTATTGGTATTTTTACACGTACTCACATGGGAGATATTACACTTCATATTGTGTACGAGTAAAATATTATTCGTTCATGTCATATAACCTTAACTTTGTGAAATTTATGTAGGGTACAAACTATATGCTTTACAACCTTCACCTCCCGGCCGGCTGATGAAGAGTTAGAGGAATTTATTTCTGGTGATAGAAATTCATTTCTCGCTATAATGTGGTTCGGATTCCACAGTAAGCTGTAGGTCCCGTTGCTAAGTAACCAATTGGTTCTTAGCCACGTAAAAATAAGTCTAATCCTTCGGGCCAGCCCTAGGAGAGCTGTTAATCAGCTCAGTGGTCTGGTTAAACTAAGATATACTTAAGATATACTTAACCTTCACCTGTATTATTAAACCCTATTAAGAATAAAACCATTTGTTAAGACTCTGCTAGTAACTTATAACTTAGCCAAAATACCTTTTTAAAATTTTCTGAGTGCACATGCATTCGCGGGGACCGTCAGAAGCATACTTATGAGCTGATTTGTCAGACTCACAAAACCAGTGAACTCATTAATCTATCTCTTGCACATATTTGGATCACAGGATTACGTTCTACGGAACCCATTACCAGTAGTAGCCTATGGTTAATCATTTGCGCCATCAGCGCACATCTAACTTTACCAAAAACCAATTTTACCAACTTGTACAATAACCAGTTTTGCCCATGTGCAAGGTATTAATGTTCTTTTGAACAACCTAAACCCAATTTCTCTACATGAGAGCCCGTTCTAATGAACACTGCCACGCTACAGCCGGCCTCATCCATGCGTGAATTAATAGCAAAGCCTGTTCTTTGGAATCAACAAAGCCTGTTCTTCAGAAATAACAAAAAAACCTGTTCTTTGGAGCAACAAAGCGCACACTCAATCTTACAGGACTAGTCCGCACCTTCAAATGCCACCAGTGTTCTCTGAACACTCCACCACTTTTCTCGTGAACCAACCAACGTCCTACGGGACCCCTACTAAAACCTGTTCCTTCTGAACACAAAACGTCATGCTGTTCATGCCATAAAACCTGTTCCTTCCGAACACAAAAACCTTGGACTGTTCATGCCATAAAACAGTTCTTTCTGAGCACACCTGCTCGGCGACGACCCTTGTCGCGAGTAGCGAAAAACTGGAATCATAACGAGGCTAGCATATGCTGCCTGACTTCCCTTACATTGAGTGCCATTTTTTCCTGTCTGCTAAATCGTGACTGGAAGCAAAAATTACCAAAACTTACCAAGAGTGCCACCTTCACTGGCACTCCCCCACCACTTGGCTTCTGGTGTCATCACCAGACCCACCACCAACCATCTGGCTTAGTGCCCCAAGTGTTTGTGTTGGTTTGAGAGATGTAGATTTCTACGTCCCTCAGACCAACAAGTGGTTTTTCTTTCCCTCATCTTCTTTCTTATGCCCTGCCTTGGTAATTCCTTTAGTCTCACAAACTGAGGACTTGTCTTGGCCCTTCTTTCCTGCTCTCTACTTTGGTGGCTCCGCAGACTCACAACCTGTGGGTCCATCTTGGTTCTCACTTCATAATACCAAGTCTGTTCTACAGACCAACCATCATACTTAGAATCAGTGCCATTTGTATGGCACTCACCATTCTAGCCACTCCTGTGCACCTACGGTACAGCCTAATACTTATCGAGGTACACTTCCAAACAAAACCATGTCTACCTATGCCGAAGACTACCAGACCTTCCAAGGGCTCAGGCAAAACATGGGTCTCAGGGGAGAGCAACTGACTGCCTGGTTAGATGAACAAGTGGCTAGAGCAAAGAAGGAGAGAGAAGAGAAGGAGGCAAAGTAATGCCAACATGAGCTAAACCTGGCTCAGGAGAAAACCACCCTTGCTGAAACCGAAAACCAGAGGGAGGAGAAGCAATGTCAACATGAGCTAAACTTGGCTCAGAAGGAAACTGTTCTCACTGAGGTGGAGAGGCAAGCAAGGGAAGAACAGCACGCCCATGAGTTAGCACTTGAGCAAGCTCGCCATATGAATGCCATGGCACTTGCTCAACATAGGGCAGAGAATCCTACTCCCACTATCCCACAGTCAGCACTGTCAATCATGAGTATACTCATCCAGAAATGGTCAAACAGTGAACCTGACTCATGGCTGTGCTATAAAGAGAAAGCCTTTGAGAATTTCACCCCCAGTGCAACTGAGATAGCTTTAATATTAAATAAGCATATGGGTGGAAAGGGTTTAGTTGTGCTTTGTGCCCTGACAGCCACAGAACAAGGAGATCTTACAGTAATCCAGAGGGCTGTCAATAAAACGTACGAAATAACATCTGAATGGTGGAGGCAATGTTGGCCTAGCTTACCCAAAGAAATAAGTCAATCCTGGACAGAGTGGAATTATCACAAAGGTAGACACTACAAAAATTGGCTAGATGCTCACAAAGTCAAGACACTTGAAGAGCTTTCTGAGCAAGTGCAATTGGAGGATTTCTTATACTACGCTCCAAGCGCACTCGCCACGTATATATATGAGAAAAGCCCAACAACCGTCGCTGAATGCTGTCAGTTAGCCGATGATTGGGAAACTCATCATTATCAGCACAGTACGATGGGCAAGGAACTTTTACCCTCTTCTCCTACCTCATCATAAGCCCAACCTAAGAATGGGCTCTCATCTAAAACTTCTGTGTGCACTTATTGCAAAAAGAGAGGGCACTTAAAATCCCAGTGCTGCTTTAAAAAGGGAACTGCCGCCAAGCAAGCTCCTGATCAACAAAGGCAAACTCCACAACCTGCACCAGCTACTAGCAAAGATTTTAATAGGGCCTTTTGCACCGCATGTAAGGTTTATGGGCACTCTGCCCTCTGGAAGCATTGCCCTCAAAATACAGTTACTCCTGCTGTTGCTTTGGTGGTCATAAATTCATCCCTCGGCCCTCCAGCCGAGGTTCCCATATTTGTGGAACCCCTTTGCAGTTGCTACCAAGCGCATCAGGTCCAAACATTTGAGGATACTGGTGCCCAAATCTCTCTTATATGGGAAGACAAGGTCCCTTATGGGGGCTAAAATTGAAAATCACAATCTCATTATGATAAAGAGTATCTACCATATTAATTGATTCTTCCAACAGTTCATCTGAGGGTCACTAGACCTCACTGAACTCACATCTGCACCCTTGCAGTTGCCAAGCATATCCCTGGAGGCTATGATCTCTTCTGGGACGAGATTCCCTGTCTCCATCGAATCCAAGACAATGGAGAGGTCCTAACCTCTCACAGTCTCAAACAGTCACAGTTAATACACACCAACCTGCCTTAAAAACACTGCCAGTGCCACATGAGCACCCTGGGCAGTGCCAAGCTTCACCCGTCTCGGTAGCGGAGCCCTTACCAAACCTAATTCCCATGCCTGGCCCCACCTTAGTGCTAGTGCCAGAGCACACACACCATACCTCCCTCCAGGAGAGCCAAAATATGCCTCAAATTCCCTGCCAGTGCCACTTGAGTGCCCTGAGCAGTGCCATGCTCCATCCATCCCAGATGTTAAGCCAACTTCCATTGTAAACCCTGCAACTGGCCCTGACTTAATGACAGTGCCAGAGCCAAGTTCAACTTTCAGTCCTGTGCCTGGCCTTGCTTTAGTGACAGTGCCAGAGCAGCACGTACATCTCCCTTCAGGAGATCCCAGTCTGGGTCCCTTCTCTTCGCCTGGCCTGTCCCCACTACCGGTGCCAGAAAGAGAGCCAGCCCGAAATTTACTAGGGGTCCATCCCGGATTCCCTTGACCTCAGCCGAAGCTCTCCCCCAAAATGTGTCCTCGCAACCCGTATCTTAGTTGGTAATCATAACCTGCAAGCCACTCACGCCCATGGAACTTCTTCATCTATGTTCCGGGCCTTGGAAAATAATGTCCTGATAGAAAATTCACCCATATCTCGGCTCGCGGCAGAAATCGATGAATTGCGTCGGCAGATAGTAAAGATTATTGGCACTGTCTATGCTTCAGCTGTTGCAACAGCAGGAGTAAATGGCACCCCAGTACCTTCCTCGGATTCGGCTTCAGCAATTCCTCCTGCAAACTTGAACCATCAGGCTAAAAGTGTGCCGAAGAAGGAAAACCAGAGGCATAGAATCTCCAGGTAGACAAGAGTCTGGAGCTCTCCTGGGACTCATTACTATATGGCACAGTCCTACCTCCTCTTGAGTAATTTGCCACCCATACCAGAGGCAGATGCCAAGTCACTCCGGCTCCTAGTAGGCGTGTCTTGGGAAATCATCCCTTTATCTCAGTGGTTCGCAACCAGGGGGGATTGTCATGGTCTCAGGGGAGGAATTGTGACCACAGATTGTCAGGCTCAAACTGACTCTAGGACCACGCAAAACACAGTGTGCATCGGTCCTACTGAGAGGTCACACTGCCGTTTCTCTCCTCTAGCCTGCATGTTTGTGTTAGTATTTTGTTGCATATCATTTGGAATGCACCTTTTGAGGCAGACAATTTTGGAAAAAGGGCGAATGACATTCTGACATATGGTGAAAGAGTGCATGGGCCAAAAAAGGTTGAGAACCACTGCTTTATCTTTTTATTCTAGAGATGATATTTATGTGCAAAATGGTAAGATCCGTCTCTTATCTTCTCCATCTGATTTTTTACTTCTGATTAATGGCAATATCACTAGAAACCAAGCTTGTGCCAATCTATGCACTGGCCAACTTTTTTTGTTTCGCCTTCGTTGCCGTTTTTCTTGAAGAACTGAGACAATAATTTCTCGAATTAATTCCCCTATTCCTACCTTTTTCTTGTTCACCAAGTTATTTTTTGAATAGAAGTACTGAGCATTTATTGCCGTTTCTCTCTTGATAGTATAGAGATTTTGATATGCATAGTGAGAAGCATCAGGTCTCTCTCTCTCTCTCTCTCTCTCTCTCTCTCTCTCTCTCTCTCTCTCTCTCTCTCTCTCCTACTCATTTCTTTATTATGATTGAAAACCAGCTATTTTAATTATTAAATTTTGCCCATTTTATTTTAGATGATTTTTTCTTTTTGTATCAATGTGGGTGTTACTTATTGACTAATCAATCTTGCTTTACTTACCTCACACCGAACCGTAATACTTTGAATACTGATCATATTTCTAATACAGTAAAACGGTAAACGGTTAGCATTTTTCAAAATTGTCTTATAGCAAATCTTATACGTAACCACTGTAAAGTAAAAAATAGCACGGTGTATGTAAGAATATAAAGATATGTAGTATTTCAAGAAATATATGAAAATTGTTTAAATTCCATAGTTGTGTAAGAACTGTAGCAATAGATAGCAGTCCTTTCCTAATATATAGTCATCGCCTTCTGTATTGCGAACATGTTCATTCTTTTACGTACATTCTACGTAAAGCATCAAGTTCCGGTTTCGGTCTTTCTCTGCAATTATATATATGGAGAAAAAGATATCCAGCCAAGGGAACCTAGAGATTTCAGCGAGAAGGCGGGAGGGAAGGAAGTCTCTTAAAATCAATGAAAATGAACATTGCAGAGTGAAAATAAACAGGTCAGATTAAGTCCCGGCGCCAGACTGTATCCCTGGTAACCCATTTGTTTACTCAGGCTCCTGGGGGCTTGGGGCAGGGGGTCTCCATCCAGTATTGCTTCAACTCAAGAGGCAACATGACTGACCCACGGCAGGAGTAAGCAGGGCATTTTATTCATCTCTTGTCCGCATTCTCTCTCTCTCTCTCTCTCTCTCTCTCTCTCTCTCTCTCTCTCTCTCTCTCTCTCTCTCTCTCTCTCTCCGCGAAAACGTTTTTATGCATGTGTTCTAAAGATCAATTAATTATATATATATATATATATATATATATATATATATATATATATATATATATATATATATATACATACACACACATTTATATATATAATATATACATACATATATATGTATGTAATGTGTGTAGGGATGTATGTATGTACGTGCGTGCGTGTATGTTTCTATAAACACACACACACACACACACATATATATATATATATATATATATATATATATATATATATATATATATACATATATACATACATATATTTGTATTTCCATGTACGGATGTATACATCGATACATTCACGCACACACAAACACGCACTCACACACACACACACACACACACACACACACATATATATATATATATATATATATATATATATATATATATATATATATATATATATATATATTTATATGTTGTGTTTTTATTGAAAACTTAATGACATTCGATGACCCTGAGGGTTAACATGAGAAAACAGGAAAAGGAAAGGCAAGTTACGTTTACTGGCTACTTATAATTATATGGTATCGAAAACCTAGGAGTAATTTAATTCACCTCCGTATCAGGTACTGGTTTTGAAGATAGGTAGTTTTGTCATGTGTGAATAATTTTGTTATAATAGCCAAACCAGTGGAGAGTTGTACTGACTAGGCGTTAAAGTTTTGCAAATGCTATTGGAATTAAATTTCTTAAGATGAAGATCAAAAGCAGAGCTTAGGATGAACTTATCACCCAGATTACCATCAAGCGCACCATAAACAGATTTCAAAAGTAGGCAGCTATGATATCAAGGAAATATTTGCCGTGCTCGCCAGTGAGATTGATGCAATTAAACTTAATATACCATCAGGATTTAAGTCTGGATGTTTTAACAAAAGTGATTTGAATAAACAAATGTATGTGCTCTATGAAATCAATCTGAGGCCCTGTTTTTCTGGAACATTATCTGTTGTGCATTGTATTTTAATTTTGAATTCAGTTACTATACTAGTAAATGCTATACATGAAAACTACAGATTTTAAGAAGACTATTTCGTAGCCCAGGAAAATCTGGGAAAAGACCGCCCCAGTTTTTCGTTTGTGTTTTCTTTAACCTTATGTTTTTCTGTAAGTCTTTCAATTACACAAGAGATGACATGGGATCATTACATGCTGCCATCGACGAGAACGCTTTCATATCATATGATGCAAGAAATGTTGCAAATGTTCTAAATACAAAACTGAATCAATAATGACTGATGAACGTCAAGTCACGGGATACTTAAAATCAAGATATTCATTGATCAAGCAATAGGTACATTTGTCTTTGGAAAATACCTGCGCAATAAACATGTAAGAGAGTATCACGAAGTCTGTGTAAGTGCATGAAGATAGCAACAACAAGATCATCTGCGACAGTAATGGTATTGGAGATAATCAATATTACTCTGATGATAATGTTTATTTCAGAAAGAAGTGAAAGTTGAGAAAATAAAATATAAGAAAGCATATTCCAGGGAGTACATGAATGTAATGTTGCGATAGGATTTATTGAAGCAACTTTTGTCAATATGTGTACAAGCTGTGTTTATTTCCATGTAATCAATATTCGTCATAAATATTGCGCTCTTAGTACGAAAATTGATGAGAACAGTGTCTTACAAGAAATTCTCTCTCTCTCTCTCTCTCTCTCTCTCTCTCTCTCTCTCTCTCTCTCTCTCTCTCTCTCTCTCTCCTTATTAATTCGGTCTTTTCTTAAAGCTAGTTTTCAGTTAATTCCTATTATGTGAAATTTGCGATTTCCATTACTATGATCATTAGGTTCTGCCCACTTAAAATGTAATATTTTCATAGAACTTAGAAATTGCTTAGAATATTGATAAATTCTTGACATATCTTTCTTCGTGCGCACTTTGCACCCACCAAACAATTTCATTTTATTTTACATATTTCTACTGGTAAATTTAAGAAATTCATACGACCAAATTTGCTTACTGTCTTTATCCGTTACTTTAATCGGTGTGACTGTTGTACTGTTTTCTTACATTATTAAGAGTTTATCTAGCTTGAATATAGCTGTTTATTGAATCAGAAATATGTGTGGATTTATATATATAAATTTAAGTTTAATCATAAATGGGAATCATTACAAGTGCAGTCAAGAAAATTTAAATTAAAGCTGGGCTGCTTTTAATGTCCCATAGGCCTGTCCTTTCAAGAAACTTGCGTAAATACAGATGTGCTTCAAGTAAGATTATTTTCGTTGAGAAAATTTTTTTGGTAAAGATATTAATTCATAAATTACACTATAACAACTATATGCTAGAATAGCACTAATCACGTACGTAGCAAAGATTTCGTAGCATTAATTAATCTTAGTCACTATATTTATTATCACTATTTTTCAATAAATTTTATTTCAAAACAAACATTTATTCAGCAACGTGATTATTTTGAAATAAAGAAAATGTGGCGAAAATATTTCGACCACCACGTCACATCCTGAGTTTCATAAATTCTGACACGCAAAGATTATTGGGATTTTGCCTTGATTCCCTTAAAAAAAATACAGGTGCTGCAACTGTCAATCAGGATAGAGATTTCACAGTCTAAATCAACGTCAAATCGATGTGGGCTAGACTCAGATGTTCTTTCATCACACTCTTACTTCAAAATTTTTGTATATTCAGGTAGTAGGGCTTAGATGTTTCCTTGGTTCAGTTACGATCGCCAGTCGATTTCTGAGTAAAGCTACATTCAACAAAGGCAAGAAAAATCTCACAGCTTCAACTGTGTTAATTGCGATATACAGTATACACACACACACAAATATATATATACAGTATATATATATTATATATATATATATATATATATATATATATATATATATATATATATATATACATATATACACATACATATACACATACATATACATATGGAATTGAACACATGGGAACGTGTTTCACAGAAATAAATTTCTGACTCATATCGGGACCGAACCCCTGTTTTTCAAGTGAAATTCAAGGCTG
The DNA here is from genome assembly GCA_039081455.1 of Macrobrachium rosenbergii. Lineage (NCBI taxonomy): Eukaryota > Metazoa > Arthropoda > Malacostraca > Decapoda > Palaemonidae > Macrobrachium > Macrobrachium rosenbergii. The sequence goes on from JANJGK010008107.1 coordinate 15,237, forward strand.
TTAGCAGTTCCTCCACACAAGTCATAAAAGAAGTTCAAACCTAAGTACTACACACCTAAGCTTTTTCTCGGGCAGGAGCCCAGCTCCCAACGTACCAGCAAATTTTACCCAACTTCCCGACCCACCAGCAAACGAATTGCTAACATTTTATTCGAATTACCCCCTTCACTGTGAGATGATGACGCTAGGTGCCTGCCCAGGAAAAACCTCAGGTACGTAGTACTTAAGTTCCAACTTCCTTTATCACTTGTATGGTGGGATTGCTAACAGCCTGGACTCTCTCTTGAAAAACCGGGGTTCGGTCCCGATATGAGTCATAAATTTATTTCTGTGAAACACGTCCCCATGTGTGTATTTCCATCATATCTCACGGTGAAGGAGTAATTCGAAAGAAATATTAGCAATTTGTTCGCTGGTGGGTTAGGAAGTTGGGTAAAATTTGTTGGTATGTTAGACCCTAGGCGCCTGCGCGGGGAAATCCTCAGGTACATAGAATTGCTAGCGACCTGCACTCTCACTTGAAAGACCAGGGTTTGGTCCCGATGTGAGTCAGAAATATATATATATATATATATATATATATATATATATATATATATATATATATATATATATTATATATATATATATATATATATATATTAATATACATAAATTATATATTTATATATCTATATATATACATACATATATGTATAATTGAATTTTTATCACAAAACCATGATTTGTATATATTCACAAACATGAAGCTGCAAATGTTGTTTAATATGCAATTCACTCTGCTTGAGGAATATCACCGAAGGTGAATTATAGTAGATAAGCAATTTGGTACCTGGGAGATTCGAACAACTGCGGATCGACGACTTTCAGTGACAGTGGTGAACACACACACAGACATATATATATATATATATATATATATATATATATATATATATATATATATATATATATATATATATATATATATAATTAGTTGGATGACAGACAGACACCACATAGTTGTTGATATTTAGTTTTAAAATATCATACCAAAAGCATTCCAATGACCTGGCCATGCCTATTTTAGGAGAATCGGTTTTCTTCACGCGCTAAAAATTAACTGATCAATATTATAATAGGTGCTGGACTGATGCGCAGAATTCAGTAATATACCTGAGGTAGATAGTGTTCTTTGTTTGCAAGTAGGCAGAGAGCTTATGTCATTTCACAGTATGAACGTCACTTGCCAGACAATCCGTCTGGCTAATTGGTTGAAGGAGAGCTGTGCAGCCTGGTCTCAGAGTAGGTCTTTGATGAATTTTATGGCTGAGGAAAGTGAGGAAGGAAGGGGGGTTTGTTGCAACACAGAATTGGAAATATTTATCCCAAGAGATGGAGATAGTCAGGTAGATAGCGGAACAGCAGCCCAATGTACTTCTTTGGCCTACAGCGAAATGTCCATCACGCCTTTAGACTTTAAAAAAAAAAAACACTTGAACTGAGACAAAATAGGCGGATTTCTTCCCTTTGAAAATTAGAACAGTGTTCTTTACAGCGTACTTAGCAGTAATGATATAACTGCCTTTTTTGGTACGTCAAAGAACACCCGCTAATAGAAATAAAGTTACCAAAGAAATATATTTTTGAAGAATAAATTTCCAGAGAAGGGGCACTTCTTGGTTCCCTTTCATATATCCAAGTCTATGTTTGCTTTGTCATCTGGCGATTCCAGAACGTTTGTAAGTATTTATTTCTGTTTTATATTTCAGGAATCGTCCAGATCGTGATTTATCAAGTGCTAAGATAGAGTGATTGTCGAATTATGCCAGGTATTCACGCTCAGGTTTACCTGTTAGTCCACCTGTCAGTTCATCGAAAGTGGCATTAAAACTTGTGTGGACGACAGTTTGTGGGCGGAGTCAGTCCACTCACCAGAACTGATGAACTGATGGAATTACCTAAAGTTCTTTCGACCGACTGACAGGACGCACGTGTGGACGGGTAAGCAATGATTTGATGACAGTTCGACACCGGATTTCCCCTAGGAAGGATTTCAGCCGCTCTGACGAGAATATGAATAAACTATGTAATGGCCTGATTCATTTCATTGTTAGACCCTGCAGCGCCATTTGTAGACCGTTGTGAGTTCAAATCATATAATAAAGAATAAAAAAATATTTCCATGTGATACAGATAATAAGGAAAAAAGAAATATTTCCATTTGATACAGACAATTTGGTATAGGCCTAGGCCAGTGCCCTGCCTTTTTATGAAAGTGAAAG